>CAXKVX010003463.1:0-20754 GCA_964058865.1 Eleocharis quinqueflora | reverse complement strand
ACAACGATGCCGGTTCTGGTCGAACTTAGAACTCAAGCATGAGACTTCCGAACGGGGCCCGGTGGGGAATGCCCTTGCGACGCTTCGCCGGAGACCTGAATCCCGACATGATCGGGGGCGGTGTGGAGGGAGTAAAGCTATGTGTAGTGATATTACTCTTGTCACTTCCTGTAGTTGTGTATGACTCCTCAGAATCTGAAGAGTTCATGAATTTGTTCTTTCTTCTTTTTTTCTCTATTATATGATCACCTGAGCTGCTGCCTACAATCTATAAACATTTAATCCAACAGTTAGTAGTTGTTGACAATTCTCACAAAGATATTAAATTTGGAATGAAAATGACATGAATTATTTTGTATAAAATCTCCAATGGTCAGCTTTCAGAAAATGAGAAATAAAAGGTTTGTCATATTTGCAAGAAATTGAAGGCCTATATATGTAAAATATTATTTCTGAAAATTGGATTGGTATTATAATAGCTTAAATTAAAACAAGAAAAGTAGAAAGAAAATGGAATTGGAATACAGAGCAAGTTGCATCTTTTATCGAAGAAAAAGGAATCACCAAGTTGATGATTAGAGAAAACAGAGATGAAAACTTCATTTTCACCTTTGACAAAATTGAAAAGAAGACTTCAATGTATAATTACTAGAACACCCTTATAGGCGTTTAAGTAATAATTCATAATATGCAACATCTAAATCTGCTTGCTGAGAAAATACTTTTTGGAATTGGATGCTATTACCAATTGATCATACATTTTACATTTCAGCCCAAAATTTAGTTTGCTGTCACAAAATACTCCTTGCTAGCATCCGAATCAAATCGTAACAAAAAAAATTAGCACAGGGGTCCAATGTTTTTGTTTATTTCTTCATGATATATAACCAACAACATTGCACCAAGAGAAAGGGCACATAATGAGCATATCAAACAAAAATAATTGAATAGATTGATCGCCCAAAAATGGGAAAAAGGAACAAAAAATGAATAAAACAGGACTAACCTTGCAACCGAGTGAACAAAACCGGAACGAGTCGAGCAGACTACGAGAGCAGACCTCACATGTGTTGGTGACACCCTTCCCCGGCCTCGGCTGTGGCCGTTCATTCAAGAAAACCACGCGTGCGCTGTTTATAATGTAAGTTTGCACGCCGGTTATGTCCATCACTTTTTGTATCTCATTCACACGTATCACGTCGTGGTATGACGACCTCCTGATCTACACTTACATTGATTAACACAATTAGACTCATTGCATTGTTGTAATTTGGTACTAAGAAGGTCTTGTTATTTCAAAAAATCATATTGTATGATATGTCCTAATTAGATAAGAGACTGTTTATTAGAAATGCAATAACCAGAATAGCAGCGTTCTATAAATATACTTGCTAAGAGTGCAAAGTGTTCAAACCCATGAAATTACCAACATAAACAGAATTACTGATTGGCAATTGATGACCAAATGGAGGAAAACAAAAAGAATAAACAAGAACCCCTTGCAACTAAGTACAACAAAGTTGTGAAATAAACTCATTAAGACATTTTATTTAATTTTAACAAAAGGATATGCATTCATATTGCAATTGAAATTGTCAATAATAATCAACAAATTCTATATAAAATAATAATACTTAACATTATTATAAAACAATCCACAATAAAGAGAAGACAAGAAAATATGTATAAAACAATTTTTGAATCGGAGGAATGCATTAACTATCAACTTATAACTCAACCCTAAAATGCAAAAACAGAGCAAATTATATGACAAATCATGATTAGGTACCTGAATGGCGCGGTGGTCACAGTGGCTTGAGAGGCATAGAGAGCAGAGAGCACCATTCATGCAATCCAAGCAATACATGTTGCACTCACTCTTGTGCGAATCGGCGTGCTGCTTGCATTGCACGAAGAATTGCGTAGATAATAGCGGCTTTAGCCATCGAGGCCACTTACCAACTTCTTCTTCCTACAATATTTGAATCCACAACATTAGACTATATTCTCAAATGAGGGTTTGAAAGAAGAAAAATACAGAGCATTAAAAGATGTACCATTGATCTCCTGTTCTTGGTTTTGGATTCCATGAATAGAGATGATTCGTGATCGATCGCCAGATTGTGGAATTGGGTTTTGTGGGATATTTTATTTTTGTCTGTTTGGATTGGTACTAGGTTTAGAAGAGCAGTGGAGAAGAGAAGAGAAGAGAAGAGAAGAGAAGAAAGGAAGAGGCGGTGCCGTGGTGCGTGGAGGCTCGGAGAAAATGAGAGGAGAAATGGAAACAGAGGTACTTAAATGGGAGATTGATTGGGTTAACGGGTCCGTTCTTATCCGCTCATCAAAACTATGTTTGTATTATATAATGTGTGTCGGAAAGCCTTGCAAGAAAAATATATATATATTTGTCGGAGAGGCTGATATGTATATAATGTATCAGATCTAAACTCTGTAATCTATTTTATTAAAATTTACAGTCCGTATAACGTAATTCATAAAAAATAAGAAATAATAATTGAAAAAATTACAATTTCGAATTGCATATATTTTTAGACAAAAGTGAAGCAAAAATACTGATCTTTAGAAGTACTACTCAGTCCTAATGATTGTAAATTAGGGCGTGTTTCACTCAGTCTTTATTTTTTCTTTTATTTTTCTTAATGAACGAATTAGAGATGAAAATTAAGAAAATAAGTTCAAATGAACAGAACTTAGTATATTTAAACAAGCTGACTATATTTATGTAGGAGATGGCAGAAATGTTGAAGTTCAAGGCATAGAAAAATTTAAATTATTGTGTAGGACTGATTTTTATTTATATTTTGATGCATTAGTGGTTCCATTCTTTAGAAGGAATCTAATTTTCATTTCTTATTTGAACAAAAATGATTATTTATGTTCATTTGATAATGAAAATTTCAATTTGTTTTAAAATTCAAAACAAGTTGCTTCCAGTTCTCTATCTTCTTATGATAATCTTTATTGTTTTTCTTAAAATAGACATTTCACACTCAGAAGCCCTGTGTATTGATACTGGAAAACGTAAATTAACTAATGAGAATTTAGCAACATTGTGGCACAAACATTTGGGACATATTTCTATTCAAAGAATCGAACGACTTGTGTCTAATGATATTCTCAAACCTTTAGATTTTACAAATTCCAAAGAATGTGTAAGTTGTATAAAGGGAAAACAAATTAATAAGCGCAAGTATGATGCCAAAAGGTATAATGATCTCTTAGAATTGATACATATCGATATATGTGGTCCTTTTCCAAAGGCTACAAGAAATGATCATCGGTATTTTATCACATTCATAGATGATCATTTAAGATATGGACACATATACTTGATTAAAGAAAAGGTTGAAGCACTAGGCGTGTTCCAAAGTTTTAAAGCGAAAGTTGAGTTACAACTTAACAAACGCTTAAAGCTATCAAATCTGATCGTGGTGGTGAATGCTACTACAAATATGATGGCTCAGGAGAACAACGTCTAGGATCCTTTGCAAAATACTTATAAGAGTGCGAGAATGTGCCACAGTATACATTGCCAGACTTCCCTACAATGAATGGTGTTGCTGAAAGGTGCAATCGCACTCTAAAAGGCATGATGAGAAGTATGATTGCTCGTACAACTCTGCCAAAAAGTTTGTGGGGGAAACCTTAAAGACTGCAGCTCATATACTCAACAGAGTTCCAACTAAAGTAACTAATAAAACCCCATATGAGATCTGGGTTGGGTGCAAGCCCAGCCTAAATCACATTTAGATTTGGGGATGTCCAGCAGAAGCTAGGCACTATCGGCTGACAGAAAAGAAACTGGATGATAGAACTGTTAGTTGTTATTTTATTGGATATCCTGAGAGATCTAGAGGATATAAATTCTATAATCCAACAGAACATACAATATTCGAGTTAGGAAATGCAAAAAATTTCGAGGATAATGAGTTTGTGGGGGGAGATATGACCATGGATGACATTTTCGAAGAAGAAATGAATAATGATGACACTTCGAACCTCCGTTCGAATTTTGTCACTATTTTGATACCGATAAATCTTGAAAATGCATCTCATGTCAATAAAGAAACTACACTCCCTACTCAAATTCCACATGATAACGTGAACACAAATGGATTCGAATCTATCCCAAATAATGACATTATCTTAGACGATGTCAATGGCTCTGCGCTCGTGGGAGATCCGGAATTTGATAACGATGTTCATGAACATGTTCCCCAAGAAAATGAAGAACCAGTACAAATAAGAAGATTCACTAGAGAGAAAAGATATAATGGAATATTTGCTTATCTTCAAGAACATGAGTGTGACATAAGCATGTTTGAAAATGACCCTAAAGATATCAAACAAGCTATGAAAAGTCCTAACTCTCAAAAGTGAATCAATGCCATGAATGAGGAGATGAAATCAATGAATGACAATAATGTGTGGGATATTGTTTCATTGCCTAACGACAAGAAAACTGTTGGTTGTAAGTGGATTTTTAAAACCAAACAGAATTCTAAAGGCATTGTTGAAAAAATAAAGTATGTCTCGTCGCTAAGGATTTCACACAGAAAGAAGGCATTGATTATAATGAAACCATCTTTGTAGTTTCACCGAAGGATTCATTAAGAATCATATTGGCACTGGTAGCGCATTACAACTTGGAGCTCCACCAAATGAATGTAAAGACAACGTTTCTTAATGGTGACATTGAGGAAACTATCTATATGATGCAACCAGCAAACTTTGTGATCGCAGATTCAAAGTCCATGGTTTTTCGGCTCAAGAAATCCATTTACGGACTCAAACAAGCATCTTAACAATGGTATTTGAAATTTCGCAACATAGATAGCTCAGACGATTTTGAGTCAAACTTAGTTGACGAATGCATATACCTTTTCTGTGGGAGCAAGTTCGCATTTATGGGCTTATATGTTGATGACATACTACTCGCAAGTAACGATAATAATATGTTGCATCAAACCAAGAATTTTCTATTTAGAAACTTTGAGATGAAAGATCTTGGTGATGCCTCATTTGTTCTAGGGATAGAAATACTCAGGGACATAACCGAAGGTATATCCTAAAGAAATTATATCGATAAAATGCTGAGTAGGTATGGCATGAAAGACTCTAAACCAGGTGATACACTCATAGCAAAAGGAGACAAGTTCAGTCTCGAACAATGTCCCAAAACTAATTCAGATAAAATTGCCATGAAATACATCCCCTATGCGTTTCTTGTAGGCAGTCTCATGTATGTCCAAGTATGCACGAGACCGGATAAAGTCTTCATTACAGGAATGCTAGAGCGATACTTAAGTAACCCAGGAATGGAGCGCTGGAAAGCATCTTAGAGGGTGCTTAGGTACCTGAAGAAAACAAGAGACTATATACTCACATATCGGAGATCGAAAAGCTCGAGGCCATTGGATATACCGATTTTGATTTTGTTGCGTAGATAGGATGAAGTCAATATTAGGATACATCTTCATGATGGCAGGTGGCGCTCTATCTTGGAAGAGTGCTAAACTGACATTAATAGCACCTTCTATAATGGCGGTCAAGTTCATTGCATGCTACGAAGCCTCAAACGATGGTGTAGCTCAAGAATTTTGTCACATGGCTTAAGAGACCACTTACATTGATGTCTGACAACAATTCAGTCGTGCTCTATGCGACATACAACAGAAACTCAACCAAGTCAAAGTACATAGACATCAAGTTTCTTGCAGTAAAAGAGAGAATGCAGAACAATGAGTTGAAGGTGGAACATATAGGTACAAACTCCGTGATTGTGGATCTCCTTACAAAGGCACTGTCACCCAAGAAGTTTCACGAGCATGTTGCTTATATGGGTGTAGTACCTATGTTAGGATAGTTTAGGAAAAATGTGGGAGTTTGATTTTGTTTTAAAGTTCCATGTTATATAATTTATAACAAGTTATGATATATGCAAATTATATTTTGAATCTCATTGTGTTCTCTCTTTAAAGTTTTGACCTCACTAAAGTAAAGATACAAAGGTGACCCATTCGGAAATAGGCACGTATAATCACACTTTCGTGTAATTTCTGAACTATATGACCAAAATCTAATTCATGTCTTCCATAAGTATTTGGTAATGTGATTTATATCGAGAAAACCACATAGAAAATGTGGTGGTTATCGTTTTAAGTCCCTTACTAATATAACTGATGGACCAAATTGGTTAAGAGATACGAAAAGAAAGACATAAAAGTTAAAGTGATCTGGCCAGATCCAGACATATGTAATCAAATGGACCACACTTATCCATGTGGGAGATTGTTGGAATTGAGACGTTAATTCAAATAAATAAAGTTTGGACTACGTGTTATATGATTACTACATGTTATGTACTGTCGCTTAATATTACGAGGAGTAAATATATGGATATGCCGTGAAATGTGATTAATCAATATTCAAAGGCATTATACGTATTTCACAAGATTTTGAGCATGAATGCATATAGAATTAAAGTAAATTAATTATAATTGTTGATGGAATGATTATGATTAATTAAATTATATATTGGTGTTAATGTAAAGTCAGAAATATTGTTTGAACTAAACTCAAATCAAGTTGGATCAAAGCCCAAGCAAAATAGTCCAAACGCAAGTCTATTGCGGCCACAAGAAGATCTTTTACAGCCATAATGGAACAGGAAGATTTGGCAGTTAATCTTCTGATTTTTCAGAAGATTGATTGCGGCCGCAATAGCCCTCATTGCGGCCGCAAGAGACTTGGCAGAATCCTGCAAGTCTGGAAGCCAAGTCAATTGCAATCGCAATGACATCTATTGCGACAGCAAGAGACCTATTCCAAGGCAGGTTTTGACTGCTTAGATTTACCGTTATCTTTCTGATTGGATATTTTAGGCTTTATACCAAATTTCGTGGAATTGTTTACATAAGTAAATAAGATGATTTGAAAAAGATTTGGAGAGAATATAATTTCATGTATTCTATGAATATTTGATAATTAATTCTGTATATTTCCAAGATACAATAACACCATTATAAATAGCGCTGGGTCTCCAAGCATTACAGAAAATTGAAACATAATTATTTAGGGCATATGTGTTGTGCATAGCTCAAGTCATCAATTCAAGTGCATTACGTAAATTAATCATTGATTATTTCATCGATCAAAGATAGCGTTATAACGCTAGATATAGCGTTATAATGCTAGAATTCTGAAATGTTCCAAATGAATTTTAAAATAGAAACTGAATCAATAAAATTTCAAAACATCAAGAATATGTCTTAGATATAATTTAAGTTTAGGATATAAACTTTATTTGATCAAAAACATCATTTGGATTATTAGAAAAATAATTTACACAAAATGCCAAAGAGTTGGCGTTATAATGCCAAGGTAAGTTCAGGTGCGAAAATTTGGCTAAGTACTGGAAATTTCTGTAGGAATTTGGTATAGCGTTATAACGCTAAACATGGTGTTATAACGCCAGACAAATCCCGACAGTCAAATGTACTGTCCTGACACAAGATAGCGTTATAACGCTATATAGAAGTTGTATGATCAAAATCCAATGGCCATATTATTTGTCCTAATCTAAGATAGCGTAATAACGCTATGATTTACACATAAAATAGCGTTATAACGCTATGTGGCGCAAGAATGCTTTTGGCCAGAATTGAGCCCTATATAAATCATTCTCCCTCAACAATTGTTTATGATGTTCCATCAACTCAAAAACCTTTCTGCCATTGTTGTGCTTAGTTCCAATTGCTAAATCCTTGCTCTTAATCCCAAGTTTAATTAGCTAAATCTAATCTAGAGATTTTAGAGAGATAGTTTGTTTAAGTGCTTAGTCTTGATAGTCTAGCTTAATCTTTCAATTAGCCAATTGTCAATTTGTGGGTGTGTGTGTTGCCTTGAGCTCCACAGGAGTGTGTAAGTGAGTTCAAGGATGTCGGCTCGATTCTCCACCGGTGTGTGTAAGCGAGATAGAGTTCGGCATCGGGTTAGGATTGGCGGCTCCGCCGGTGTGTGTAAGAGAGCCCCAATTCCAAGTTGTACGCTAAACATCGAGTGTTTTGTTTAGTGGAGCGGATCGGGTTTGTTACCGCAAGAAGCGGGGGCGCCGGGGATCCGAAGACATAGGCGAGGCAATCATGCAAGCCGAATTCCGTCAACACGCATTGAGCCATTTTCTCTTCCCTTATCTCTATTTATATTTACTCAATTCAATTAGTTTAATTGCTTGATTTGTGTGTGAATTGAATTGAGTTGTGATTGAATTGCTTGATTAGGGAATTAATTAGAATTGCTTGTTGAATTGCTCAATTGAATTGCTTGCCATAATTTGTGAAATTTGCAATTAGATCTCTAGTTGGTTGAACCGAGCAAAAACTAGTTAAGCGCCTATGCCTTCTAGGTTCTACAAATAACTCAAATAACATGCATAATAACTAAAATAACATGCATAACTCTTTCAGTACAAAAAATAACATGCATAATAACTCAAATAATGTGCATAATAACTCAAACAAAATCCAAAACAACATGCGTATCGATATTCGATATTAATTGTGATATCTACGTATCATCCCCAAATTTAAATTAACTCAAATTTAATATATATTTTACAAAACAAGTACAAAAATATTTTCTAAATTTAATTGAATTTATTTCTTATAAATATGTATAAGATTTGGAGGACACCAGACCTGAATCGCAAACGGTGCAAGCGCAGGAAGAGAAATATTCTGTTAACGGTGAAATGCATGCAAATTTGAATAAGAACCAAAGAAAATTTGTTGGAGGACACCAAACAATAATCGCAAACTTAATTGGTATAATTCAATATTTTATAAAAAAATATATATATGTGTGTAACAGCGACAAAGAAAACAAATCAAAAAGGGCTGCAGGCCAATTAAAGTTTTGAACTTGTAACAGCGACAAAGAAAATAAATCAAAAAGGGCTGCAGGCCAATTAAAGTTTTGAACTTTATGACATTACTTCATATAAAACAAAAACCGTATTTCATTAAATAAATAATTATACAAATAGATAACGCTATATATATATAGTTCAATTCCTGATCAGAGATCATGATTAGTCTCACCAATGCCGAAGCAGAGTCCTATATGCACGTGTTACTCTTGTAAAGAAATCTGTGAAATGCTTGGGGAAACAGGTGTAAACTGATCGAATAATATTTGATTTTAGTTGGATCGAATTCGAAAAATTATAAAAATTATTTGATTTGTATTCTTATCTGAAGATATTCATATTCGTATTCGTATTCAAATAATTTTAGCTGTCATCCCGAAAAAATTTTTATTAACAAAAAAAAAATTAAAAAAACACGAAAATAGCAAAAATCGGATCAAAATCACCAAACTAGTCATTCCGGAGTCTGTGATTCCGGATTTATTCGTAGCACAGTGTTGCAGAGAGAGTTTGGTTTAGAATATTTTAATAATAAAAATATTAATATTTAAATTAATGAGTTGGGTTGATTTAGGTAAATTTTTGTAACGAATTCGACTGCGCTTATCGAGATTGTCACTAACTTTTTTTTTCGTCGCAAATCATCGAGCTGTAGATATCCGAGTCTACTTCCACTACGTTCAGTCCGATTTGCGATCGGAGGAACGTACATCTCAAATTTAACTCCAACTTGAACTTATATCTTAATTAGTATTTTCTATCATGAGCTTACGTCGGATTCAATTTTGAATTGCTCATTTCTCCGACCACAAAACAGACTCGACGTGATGAAAGTAGACTCGAATATCTACAGCTTGATGTCTTGCGACGATAAAAAAATGCTAATTATGATGCCGACGAGCTTAGCTGAAGTTGTTACAAAAAATATTAAGTATGATTAGCATTTTTTTTTCTACAAACTTCGACTACTCTCTCCGAGATCATATTTAATTATTTTTTATGATCGCAAGCCATCGAATTGTAGATATTCGAGTCTACTTCCATCACGTTGAGTCTGATTTGCGATCGGAGAAACGCGCATCTAAAATTTGGCTCCACTATCAACTTTTATCTTAATTTGTAACTTTTTATCATGTGTTTGTGTCAGAATCAATTTTGAATCGCTCGTTTCTCCGATCGCAAATCAGACTTGACGCGGTGTTAATAGACTCGGATATTTACAGCTTGATTATTTGAGACGATAAAAAAAAACTAATTACAGTCTCGACGAGCGCAGTCAAAGTCGTTACAAAAAGTTACCTAAATAGAATTCAAGAGTTGTATTAAATTTTTAATATTTTAATATAAAAAGTTTTCAACGTTCAAACCTTGATTTTTTTTTCATGATTAACCTTAGAAAAATAAAAATAGTATTTATGACTTTTAATTCAAATCTTTTGTAGCAATGACCATATTTTATAACATTCAGATTCAAATGTGTTTTCTAAACGTCCACATGTTTAGCGAGCAGAATATTTTTTTAGTTTAGAATTTGTATTGCTAATCGTATTCGTCTTTTGATTAATAAAAAAAATTTCGGGCTGTCATCTATCTGTATCCTACCGTTTAGCTATAATCTAATAATATCCGAAGTTATTGAAGATATACGTATCCGATATTATCCGATTGTATCCGTATTCATAACCGAAAATTTCATATTATATATATTTTTTATTGAATTTTGTATGAAGATTACAAATCTAATTAATTTTATATATAATGTGTGTTTATGTACCACATTTTTTTATAATTCATTCATGCATTTGGATAAACATATAACAAATAAGGATTATTTTTATTATCCGAATAATATTCGATCCGCATCTGGTATCTGTCCAATATTCGATCCGCATCCGGTATCCGATTAATATCCGATCTGTATCCGTATCTGAAAATTTTTAACAAATAAAAATACGATAAAACGATTATCCGTCCGTATCCGATCCGTTTACACTCCTATTGGAGTAAAACAATGCAAGGAGAGGTTCAACGAGTGATCAACTTGGATGATCAATTACAAGAGTTATAATTCGAGCACACAAATTTTGAAGCTTGTGTTGTTGTATGAATCGAACGAATCATATTACGTCTAACACGGCCAATACGTACACAGGGGATCTGATTCGAAATAATATAATTAATTACATTAATGACAAAGAATAAATGCATTTGTAAGACCAAATGAAGTTTGAAAGTTTCAATTCTTCGTAATACAGATTATTTCATGGAATATGGATAACCTCTCAATTCACATCTCACAAAATACTCCATATTACGGAATAGCAATCAAATAGTTTACACAATTTTGAAATTTGCACGTGCGAATCTCGAAGTTATATGAAACATTAAATTATTATTTCGTAATACGAAGTATTTCATGAAATATGAATAACTATAATGTCCAGTAATAGGCTCTAGGCTCTAGGCTCTAGGCTCTAGGTTCCTTCAAACTTGAAAGGGACTTCAACAGAAACTTCATAGATCTCTTACTAAGGAAGAAAGAAGGATTTCACATATATATAATAATGTTGACACATTGAATTTGATCTTGATCTTGACTTTGAATAACATGTTTCATTTTATTCTGAAAACATAATTGCCAATGAAGTTCACACCAAAACAATATGAAAAATAAGCATAGAAAGAGAAGGCAAGGATAGAAAGAAAAATCAATTTGGATGAACAGTAGAATTTGCCATGCACTTGTATCAACCATTACTCCATTAGAATAATTAAGTATTACTTATATATATATGGTCTAAACCTAATCCATGACATGTTGCCTTCTAGATTGTGACATTTTTATGAAGCTATATATTCAATTTTCAAGATTTATTTTTCAAGTGTTTTGGTTGAAGAGAATCTACAGGTCTCTCTCTTTTTCTGCAAGTAGCTAGCTAGCAGAAAATACTAAATGGTAGATCATGGTCTTTGACTTAATTTTACACCCTTAATTCATAAACAATTTCCATAATCATTAAATTAAATGTATAACAAATTGATTAATTTCTATCAAAGCTCCAACAACAGTACTAGTAATAAAGGCTAGCTTGAGAACATGATGCCATGAACAGGATCATCAAATCTTTAATTGCTATTTGCTAACACATAAATTGACAACAGTGAAACACAACTAACCAAAGTGCATGACTGAAAGATACAAATATGCATCTTTTGTTGATGCGTGATATTATACAAGGATTAGTTACACCTTTATCTCGTTAATTAAAAGAAAATTATCCACCGTCAATTCAAGGAAATTCACTTATTTTTTCTTTGGTCCCCAAGAATCCAATTTCAAAGCCAGATGACTAAATCCATGTAACTTTGTAAACACAGGTAATTTTAGATCATATTCAACTTTGTAAAGTTTGTTTTGCACAGAATGCATATGGGATGCAGACTAAATAAAAATGTGTTCAGACTAAATAATATTGATGTTCAGAGTAATTGAAGAGGTGTTCATATTATTTGTTTCAAGCATATTTTTGCACTGTTTCAAGTCAGTTTTGTTCATAATGCATGAGGTGCAGACTGAATAAAATAGATATATTCAGACTAGTTTAAAGAGGTGTTCATACTAGTTATTTCAAGTCTGTTTTTGCATTGCTTCAAGTCTTTTTTGCACATAATGCATGTGATGCAAACTAAATAAAACATGTTTTCAGACTAATTGAAAGAGGTGTTCATACTAGTTTCAAACATATTTTTGCACTTTTTCAAGTCTATTTTGCACAAAATATATGAGGTGCAGACTAAATAAAATAGGTATTCAGACTAAATATAGTAGGTGTTTATATTAGTTGTTTCAAATAATTTTTTCACTATTTCACGCATTTTTTGAGAAAATTTGAGCAAAAACGTGCAGAAAAACTAAAAAAATGTGATTTGGAGGCTTTAGAAGCATTTTTTTGGGGTCAAAACAGCATCATTATGGGCTGATAGCCCAGTAAAGTATGTGCGTCGTGTCTTGCTATTTCTGAAAAATGTTCATGCGCGCGAATCAGAGTACAAGTCAAAAGTTACATATGTTTGAAGATGAAACGTTATTTTGTGTTTTTGTCAGCAATAACATTTAAAACGACTAAAATGTGTTCATACTAACTAAGAATGTGTGCATACTAACTTCTTTGATGGTCATACTAACATCTTAGGTGGTCATACCAACTAATAATGTGATTATACTAACTAAGAATGCATGTGGTCATACTAGCTCTTCTAATGGCCATACTAAATAAAATAGGTGGTTATACTTACTTCTCAGGTGGTCATACTAACTGCCAAGTGCTCATACTAAGGTTGTGGCCATACTGGCTCCTCTGATGGTCATACTAACTGCTCAAGTGCTCATACTAACTAAGGATGTGGTAATACTAACTCCTCTGATGATTATACTAAATAAAATAAATAATCATTTAACTAAAGTTTTTTCAAAAAAAAAATCATTTAACTAAAGATGTGACCATACTAAATTTTTTTAGTGGTAATACTAAATAAAATAGGATGTAGTAATACCCTGTAAAATATGAAACTTTTTGTCATCCATAATTTACTATTTATTACTTTATACAACTCGAGGTTGAAAATTTTGAATTATTGATAGCATTATCTTAACAAAGATTATTTTAGGGCAATATATGGTTAGTAATTTCCACGTTTAATTATATATGGTAAACGTTGAGAAGTTTATATGTTTTTTGAAAGAGTCTTTTTATATCATCGCCAGAACCTAGATTTTGCAGCAATATTTAAAGGCAATGAAAGGTTCAATTGATATACTAATTAGTTTATAAGCTTAATAAATTTGCAAGTATTAAAATTTAGATACAAAAAACCTAGAGCAAAAGCTAGGGGTGTAAGTTCAATCCGACCAAACCGATTAACCCGACTAATCCAATCCGAAAAATGATGATTTTGATTTTTCATGATCGGTTACGGTTTTTGTTTTGTCGAACCCGACATCTAATATGTGGGTACGGATTATAGAATAAAACATGAGTGAAATCCGACCATACTTTTTATATTTAATTAGACAATTATACCGCTTCAATAAAAAAAATTATTCAATTTTCCTCACAAACTTACATGTATATTTTTTTTTGTCAAACTTCTTAATTTTAATTTCAATGACGAATTGACGCCAATGTGTTATGTAAATTATTTTTAATTGTTATTTTTACTTTTGTATCATTAAAAAATTGTGTGAAATATTAAAATTTGTGAAACCCGCAAAACCCGACCGCCTAAACAAAATATGAATTGAATGATTTTTATTTTTAGTTGTTGGTTACGGGTTGAAAAATACTACAATCCGAATGACATTTAACGAGTTGAAAATTTATAAGAAACCGACTAAACCCGATCCATTTACACCCCTAGCAAAATCTAGTCGGCGACCTTGCGCCTTGTGACAAGTAGGGATGGAAATTCGAATTGGATTCAAAAATCGTATCACACGTTTTGTGGAGATAATATTGTCGGCACCGATATAATTAAGACAATGGGAATACATGTCTGTTTCTTATCTGCATGATTTGATATGTTGTGAAAAATAATTGCAATTATTAACTTTCTTATTATTTTGCAAGAGGGAAACAGACTTTAAAAAAAGGCAATCAAAGTCCTATTCTCCTCTCATAGATATTCAAGTCCTCCATTTCTTCATATGATAAGAGTGGGTGACCCGCCCCAATAAGTCTTAAGCCCCAAGGTACCTATGTGCACTAATCCGAAGCACTACTCGCTTACCTTACTTGACCAGCTTGCCTCATTATACCTATCTCGCCGAGACCAATACAAACAAATCAAGTGGTTAGTAAGACCGACGTAGTACTTTCGTAGGCGTTACGACACACGTAGCAATGGTTCTGTACAAAATTTGTTATATTATAAGAGGGAAGAGGAGAAGAATAGTGTGTATGAGTCTGCCCCGGACGTAGTCACATTGTGAGCGAGCATCTCGAGAGAAATATCCTCTTCTTTAGCAGTTTCAGTTCACAATTCCGTCGCCGTCTCTACTCTAAGCGTCACTTTGTGGGATATCATATATGGGCTCATTAAGATCAATAATTGGTGAATGTTTTTCGGAAGGGCTATGATGAGTTGGCTCGGGGCTATTAGAGATTGTATCAAGACTATAAGTAATTGGATCAAGCTTCTAGGTAATCCTATCACAATTTGGTATTCGATCTCTAGTTACAATTGGAGGCTCCTCAACTATGTTACTAGTTCACGATATAGTGTCAGCAAAATTACCAGCATGATCACTTGGTATTAGATCGACATATAATTCAACAAATCTCTAACTCATTTCTGCTTGTGCAATTTCAAATATCATTGGTCACTCTATATCATAACGTATGAGAATTAGACAAAAATGATAAGTATCGCCACCTGTAGTGTTATAACGAGCGGTAACATTCAGCGAATGTTGACTTTCAAATATTCCCAACCGTCAGTATTGTTAACTTAAACTCTTCTTTGGTTTGACAATTCGCAAAACAAATCAGTACTAACCTTGAACAATTGAGTTTTGGTGAGTTGTAGGTTTATATAGGTACAATTAAGCATGGCAAAGGCTCCCCATAACATTTACAAGTCAAGAGGAGTATGATGTCATGAGTAGCAAGCAGAACAGAGCCTCACAGAGGCTTCTATTACTATAACGAAAGCAAACCCATCGTAAAGGATCCCCAACCCTTCACAACGGGTCCCAAAGGCAATGTAACGAGTTCTCAAGGAGAAGATGTCAGAAGTCAATGCAAAAGGAGGATTTTACAGAGAGATGCATTACTATAACGCAATCCAAACCCATCACAACGGGTTGCTAACCCGTCATAACGGATTCCTCACCTGTCATAACGGATTGCCAATCCATCATAACAGGTTCCTCATCTGTCACAATGGGTTACTGAAGAAATGGGCCCAAAAGTCAATCATATTTGTAGACAAGGGCACTTCTGGAAATGTGCAGACCCGTCACAACGGATTCCATAACGTGTTTTCATTTTCTGTAACGGAAGCAACCCTAATTCAAGATTTCAAGACTTCAAAATGTGCTATACATATATAAACTTAGTACCAGCATCCCAGCAAACTAAGAAAGCAATACCCAAGTTTACAAGCACACTTAGTGCATCTCAAAGAGCACTGAAGTCTTCTCCTTCAAGCATTCACACCTGAGAGAGTGTTAATGATAGCTAGCTATTGTTTAATTGCCAACCTGTGGTAACTCTTGTTTCTACTTTTGTCTCGTGATCCATCTTGTATTGTCAAGTAGATCATCCTTGTCTTGGATTGTGTTGTCAACAAAGACTGTTACTTTGCAAGCTTGGTGTTGCCCTTTGCAAACGTTTGGATAGGCTTATTTTTTGTAAAACACTTATGATTTAGTTAATCGGTCTTGAAAGATTTTTGAATGCAGGGGTCCCATAGAGTACGCCTAATCTATTTTGTAGGTCGAACCATGTTACATCGCATGTTCTCTTGCTCTTACTCTTTACTATATTTGCATTGTTTACTTGAATTGCACCGAATTTAGAATTGCTAGGTGATTAAGGTATAAAAGTAGAAATTTTTATTATCAAAGAACGCTTATGCATCATATATTGCTACTCCTTCCAGAGCAAAAGGTTCATACCTAGTAAGTTTGACCAAAATGAGTATTGAGACAAGTCTGGTTAAACCCCTAAAGATTGGGCAAATTGGTGTAGATTTCAATTCTTGGAAGAAAGTCATGCAAGAATACCTTAGAGGCAATGATCTTCTATACACATTTGACAAAGAAACCTTTAATGCCACTAAAGAGTCTCCAATTAGGACATTAGATAATAGTTATGCTTCATATAGAGATGGCAGAACCCGACCCGACCCGACAAACCCGCCCGACCCGGAGTAGCCCGATATGATCCGAAACCCGAAAATGACCCGACAATAGATAACCTGATACCCGACCCGACCTGATTTGATATGACCCGAAACCCAAAAAGACCTGATAGCGGATGACCCGATACCCGACCTGACCTGATTTGATATGACCCGAAACCCGAAAAGACCCGACAGCAGATGACCCGATACCCGACCCGACCTGATTTAATATGACCCGAAACCCGAAAAGACTCGAGATCAGATGACCCGGTACCGGACCCGACCCGGACCGACATGACCTGAAACCCGAAATGACCCGAGATCACATTACCCGTCAATCCGAATATTTGAATAAACTCTGGTTTGAATATTTAGCCTTATCAAACTGATATCAACCAATCAATTAATATTGTACTTGTACATGTCTTGACTAAAATGAACTTCGCCGTTGCAAGTCGTGTGACGCTGCACCGCTCCTACAATCTGCATGACACCACTACTACACTGCACGCTGCATGACGTCTCTCCGCCGTTGCGCCAATGACGCATGACGCAAGCCGCATGACACATGACAAATATCAATGCATGATGACCCGAGACCCGACCGACTCGACCTGATCAGACCCGTGATCCGATAATCTTTTGAAGACAAACTGACCCGACTTGCCCGACCCGAAAGACCCGAAACCCGAAAATACCCGAAACGAGATAATTGAAACCCGACCCGATCCGAACCCGAAAGACCTGAAACCCGAAAAATACCCTAAACTTGATAATTGAAACCCGACCCGACTCGAACCCGAAAGATCCGAAACCCGACAAATATCAACGCATGATGACCCGAGAACCGTCCCGACCCGACCTGATCAGACCCGTGACCCGATAATCTTTTGAAGTCAAACTGACCCGACCCGCCCGACCCGAACCCGAACCCGCCCGACCCGCCCGATTTGCCACCTCTAGCTTCATATTTCTTGTTAAAGTTTGTAGAAGAGTCAATTGGGGATATTCTTGTTGATGCTAATCTTGCATATAAAATGTGGTATATCTTTATAATGCTTTTAGTGTTGAAAATAGCTCTAACAACCTTAATTCAAATGATATCTCACAAGGAGAAGGAACTAAAACCACTTTAAAGATGGAAAGAGGCACAAGTGGAGAAGAGGCAAAATTCAAAGAAGGATTGAGGGATGTAGTGACAAAGATCTTCACAGGGATCAATGAGGAGTTCGTCAAAGAGAAATGAAACATAGCCTTTACATCCTCTAACCAATAAGAAGAGGTATATCTAAACTCAAGTAATGTAGGATGTGAGTCAATTATCAAGAATAGTAAATTTGTATATGATGACCAAACATCTTATAGTGAATATGAGTTGCGAGTTCGATATGATAAAGTTAGAATTTATTTGGATGAGAAAGGTGAAGAAATAAAAATACTTTAAAGAGACTTTGTGATTTAAAGTTAAAATTGAGTCATCTTGAACCTCAATATGTTGAACCAATTGTTTCAAAAGTAAAACCTATGAATGATCAAATTAGTGAACCAAAGAAATTGAACCAAAAAGAGGTAAAGACTAGATCTAAGAAACAAAACCATGCATTCAAACATAACAAGTGGTTCACTTTCAACAAACACTACAAACATAGAAATCATGAAAACTTGGATACAAGAACAATTGTTAAAAAATTCAAGCCCTAATACATAGGTATGACTTCAAAAGAGTCATAATACAAGAAACATAGGATTGAAACATTAAAAATATTTTATCGCAAGAGACCTAGGTTAGAGACATCTAAGAGGTTCTAACATAAGACTACTTGGACCGAAAATAAAATTGAAATTTCACTTGTAAATGCACAAATGATATGTTTTGGGTATCCAACAATTCTAGACTTGTTTGCAACTATTGCAGTCACCATGGTCATATGTCTTTCGAATGCCCCTTTAAGAGAAACAATCATAAAAATATTTATGTTTGGGTTCAAAGACCTCTCAAATAAAATAATTTTTAATATAACCTCTAGTTTCAAGAAAGAAAACCCAAGAAAATCTTTGAATTTGTAATTACATGTTTTTTTAAAAAAAAACACGTGTAAGTATGTTTCGCCTCATCGTATAAAGACTATTCTTGAATTATAGATAGTGGTTGCTCACATCACTGATAGGTAACAAACTATTCTTTAAGTCCCTTGAGTCATATGATGTGTCACCTTTGAAAGTAATGAACATGAAAGTAAAATAATTAGCATTGTTACTATAGTGATATAAATGTGACTGTTGATTGTGTCTATTTGGTTGATGACTTAAATTTCAATTTGTTAAGTTGAGCAAGTTGTGTGATTCCAGATTTCATCTTACGTTTGATGCCAAAGATTGTTTATTATACCATAATCATACCAATGAGTTAATCTATATCAGTAAAGAACAAAAAATGTGTATTATCTTCATATCAACCATTTTGACAATGGTAAACTTTGTCTAAATGTCATAAAGTCGTATTCTTGGTTATGGCATAGAAGGTCGGATCACATCTCTTTTGACTCTATTAAAAGACTAGTTAATCTTGAGTTAGTACGTGGTTTATCAATCTCTAAGATAACAAATGATAATATATGTGATGCTTGCATGAAAGGGAAACAAACCAAAACTATCTTTAAGCCAAAATACCATATCTCAACAAAAATACCACTAGAGTTAATTCACATGGACTTATTTGGACCAATTAATGTACCTAGTTTGACCAAAAATAGATATGTCTTTATCTTTGTTGATGACTATAGTAGGTACACTTGGGTCAAATTTTTGAAACACAAAGAGGAGGCTTGTGAGTCCTTCATTGACTTTTGCTCACAAGTCAAAAATAAAAAAGAGATAAGGATAACCACCAATCGTAGTGATCACGGGAGTGAGTTTGAGAACACAAAGTTTTATGAGTTTTTCTCTAATAATGATTATAGGCATGAATTTTCAGCTCGTAAGACTCCTCAACAAAACTCCTTGGTCCAATTCCTTTGGGCAAGAGCTTGCACAGTCCATACTAAATGAATTCATAGTGGGTACACTTGGGTCTATAGTAGGTACCAGAGACAAGGGCATTTCTGGAAAGGTGCAAACCCGCATAGTGGGTTCCATAATAGGTTGTCATTTTCTGTAACAGAAGCAACCCTGATTCAAGATTTCAAGACTTCAAGATGTGTTATGCCTATATGAACTTAGTACCGACGTTCCAACAGACTAAGGAAGCAATTTCTAAGTTTACAAGCACACTTAAAGCACTTCAAAGAGCACTAGAACCTTCTCCTTCAAGCATCCACACGTGAGAGAGTGTTTATGATAGTTAGCTATTGTCTAATTCTCAATCTGCTGTAACTATTTTTCTACTTTTGTTTGGTGATCTTTCTTGTGTTGTCAAATAGATCATCATTGTCTTGAATTGCGTTGTCAACCAAGACATTTACTTTGCAAGTTTGGTGTTGCTCCTTGCAAAGATTTGGAGCCCTTTGGATAGGTTTTTTTTTTGTAAAACACTTGTGGTTTAGTGAATCGGTCCTAGAAGATTTTTAGATACGGGGTCCCGTGCAGCAGGCTAGTCTATTTTTTTAGGCCGAATCATGTTACATCGCGTGTTATCTTGCTCTTACTCTTTATTATGTTTGTATTGTTTATTTGGATTGCACTGAATTTATAATTACTAGGTGATTAAGGTCTAAAAGTAGAAATTGTTATTACCAAAGAATGCTTTTGCATCATATCTTGGTACATCTTTAGAAATAACAGATAAATCATACTTTTTTACATCTTCGTAGCGAGTATCTTCATTTCTTAGAAAAGTAAATTTAGGGGCATACCTGTACTCGATATCATACGGTCTGTTTCGTATCTTACTGCCAAAATTT
>CAXKVX010003462.1:0-19396 GCA_964058865.1 Eleocharis quinqueflora | reverse complement strand
TGGATCATGGTACCTTACTTTGTTGGAAGAATTTGAGAAAAGTTGTTGTGGTAGAAAATATGTTGCAATGTGTGGTGAAATTAGGAAATAAAATTCAAATCTGGCATCACGACTGGAGATATGAAGTACTAAAATATAGTTCCAGTGAACTATATTCATTCATTACAGTAGATACATGTACATTGAAGGCAGTTGTGAAACACAAGTTTCAATCAGAAGCATTATTCAAATATCTCAACCTCTTTGTACAGGCACAACAACAATTACAGGAAATGATGCATGTGATTAACAACGATGTGCATTTAAATGATATAGGGGAAGATAAACTGACTTGGAAGAACACTGCATCTGAAGATTTACTATTAAATATTGTTATATTTTTTGAAGCACACCCCTCATCCTGAATCACATCTTAACTTACTGTGGTCCATGAAAATATCACCAAGAATCAGAGGGTTCATATGGTTGATGATACATGACAGAATCCTCATGATTGCAAACTTGAGGAAGAAGAATATTATGATAATGAAATATTGTGTTTTATGCAATAAAGAGGGAGATTCAATCCAACATATGTTTGAAGAATGTACTTTTTTAAAAGAATTCATCATTATAGTGATCAGACACTTTGGTCTGCATATTGTGGTTAATTTCAACATCAAAGTAATTAAAGCTTTACAAAATCACAAAATTAGTATCAACACAAAAGGAATATTGGGAGTCACTTGTTTTGTGATTTGGAGGGAGTGGTGCAATAGAACTTTCAGAAGAGAAAGCAAGAACAAAGTGATACTGTTCAAAGAAGTCATAGAAGAAAGTGCAGTAATACAAGGAAGAACCAATTGAACAAATTATAATTTTTCTTTTTAATTTTTGTATTTTTAGGTTTTATAATTATGTTGTTGTCTTTTAGTTTCAAAATCTCACTCCTTTTGAGATAATTTTTCTTTCCCTTTATTTTACTTGTATTGAACTTTTCGTTCAATAATACCAAAATAGAGGCTAAGACCTATATTTTTCTTTCTAAAAAAATATGTTGCCATCAACTTGTTTTGTTGCATATTGTTTCCTTTTATTCTGGCAATTGGTTGACTTTATTATTTAAGTTGATTGGTTTGTTTTTCTCCTTTTGTTATGTTATGTGTTAACTAAATTTATTATTAAACTAATATTTTTTTATTTGACTAGTTATTTTACTTTCTTCATTTCATATTGATTCATTTTATTATTCAAGTTGTTCAATTTGTTATTCAAACTAATTATCTATCTTTTTAACTTGATGCACTATCAATGATCATTGAATGAGTTTTACTTTTCATATAGATCATGAATAAGTACACACAATTAGTTTCAATCGGTATATGTGTTTTTGGTATTATTGTTTTTTTTAAACAAGAGGGAACTCCCTCCTCTTCATTTTTCATTCAAAAAACGAAGAATCACAAACAAGGTCGGCATATGCCTCCCATCCCTGGTATCTGTAGCGGCCAGAATCTATCAACGACATTAGTGTCTTGACCTGAGCACTAATGCCTTATTCTTATCTAAATCTTTTTCGACTAAACCCTCTCATCAAATTATTCCCTATCTTTGCTATACTCCTATTAACCCCTATAGCCTTTAAAAACCAGAGTCTGCTTACTAACACATTCAGCAGCAAAAGGCACAAAATAAACTGGACCAAAAATTATTGCAATCTACACGATTGCCTAACAAAACAAAATTGACTAATCATATACATTGAAGTTCACTTTCCCTCAACATCATCCTCTGATCAGGACCTTGTAACACATCTTTTCTTCTTTTTGGTACATCTTTTCCTCTGGGTCCCCTGTATCCTTGCCACTCCTCCAGTTGGTCCTGCAATTGGTTGGTCCATAATCCTGACCAATATAATAGAATTTCGTTAACCATGGTTCTAACAGTATTTAAACTTTGAACTGTACCACCTCTAAAACATCTCTTGTTCCTGTTCAGCCACATCACCTATAACATTGCTGCACACACATGGTCAAAAAATAAATGTTTCGTGTAATTGATATATCCTTTATATGTGAATAAATCCCAAAAATTTGAAGGGATTGCCATGACATTAAAGGTACTGAAAGCCCACCCCCACACCATCTCTGCATGCTGGCAAGTAAAAAACAAATGGCTAATTGTTTCCACTTCAGAACAATATACACATGTTATGTCTTCCTTCCAGCCTTTGATAGCCATATTAGCCCTCACAAGAATTTTCTCTTTGACAGTTAACCAGATAAAAACTTTCACTTTTAGGGGGATTTTTAGATCCCAACAATGTCATATGAATTATCTGGTATCCCTCCAAAGCTTAACCAATTATATATCTCTTTATTTTTATATTGCTATTAGCATCTTGCCATCTGACTACATCCCTTTCTTCACACAAGACTAGTTTAGATACTACCTCAGATTGCAGAAAAGCTAATTGTGTCCTCTGCACAAAAGATAATTGTCTTCTAAATTGCAAATTATGTAGACCTGTAATATAAGCATCAGCAACAGTAATATCTTTTTGGTCAACCAAACAATAAAGAGAAGCATATGTAATTTTCAATGGAACTTGATCATACCAAACATCATCACAAAATTTAGTATCTTTTCCATCCCCCACTCTAACTGTCATATTTATCTGGATTATATGTTCATATAGTTTTAGGCATTTCCAAATGGAGACCAACTAGCTTTATTAGATCTATTCAGGTATTTAGCCATTAACAAGCTTTTCCACCACCATGTACATAGGGGATCATTTAACCTCCATAGCCATTTGCACAACAATGAGATGTTCATAATTTTTAAATTTAAAACCCCTAGCCCTCCTAGATGCTTGGGCCTGCATATAGCATTCCAACTGCATAAAATGTATTTTATTTTGTTGCCATCATTCCACATAAAGTTTCTTCTAGTTCTATCTATCAGCTTCCTCGTAACTGCTGGCATCCAATGAATTGACATCATATATAGGGGTAAAGAGGACAATACACTGTTTATCAAAACTATTTTCCCTCTAATGACAGAAAGTTACATTTTCATCCTTGCAATCTTACTTGATATTTTTCTACTACAGGATCCCATTCTTTTTTCCTTATCTTTTTCCAATGTATTGGGACACCAAGATAGATCATAGGCCAAGTTGCAATCTTACATCCAAATATCTCAGCTAGAAGTTTAACTTTCTCTCCATCAATATTTATAAGATAAATTTCACATTTATTAAAGTTAACTTTCATACCTGAGGATGCTTCAAAGGCAACAAAAGCCCATTTAATCACTTCCATCATCTTAGGATCAGCTTTCAAGAACAATACAGTATCATCTGCATAATAGAGATTGGTCAGTGTCTCATTATTCTCAATTTTTGGTCCTAATCCTTTTATAAGTCCTTGTGCCTTAGCTTTCTTAATTATCTGGTTAATTGTATCAGCAACAAGATTAAAAAGAATAGGAGACAAGAGGTCTCCATGCTTGAGATCCCTTTTCACTTCAAAATATGCTGACAGATTATCATTCACATTCATACATGTGTGCCCCTATCAGTAAGGATTTAATCCATCTCAGAAGTTTAGTTTGGAATTTTCTTTGTTCCATTAGTTGTAACAAAAAGTTCCAACTCACTCTGTCATAAGCATTTTCTAAATCAATTTTTAGAATTACACCTTCATTTTTGTCATATTTGGTGGAGTGTATAACCTCACTAGCACACACTATATTATTCAAAATGTATCTCTCTTTCAAAAAGACAGCTTGAGAAAGATCTAGCATATTATTAATCACTGGCTCTAACCTTTTTGTCAGGACCTTCGTAAATAGTTTATAAATGCAGTTAAGCAAGAAAATAGGTCTATACTGCTTTATATTGTCTGCATTTTTGTTTTTGGGAATCAAGCACATGACAGATTTATTGATTTTAGCAATATCTAAAGAGTGATAGTAGAATTGTTCAAACATTTCCAATATATCCTCTTTGACAGTATCCCAAAACTTCTGATAAAAAGTGAAATTAATGCTAGGTTGGTAATATTGTTATTTTTGGTATTATTGTTATTTTTGCTTATTTTAAATACATGAAAAAACATACTTTTGAAATAAATGCTTTAGATTGGTAAAGTGAAAGTTTAGATTTTATTAACAGTTTGGTATCAGTTCTATATAAAGCTAGTTATATTACTGGAACCAATTTCATTGTCCTAATGTTTTATCTTTTAATATGCAACTATGTTTCAAGATAGTTGTTTGCAGTGTCGTTAACCTTTTTTGTGTTGTGTGGTTGAGAATATTATTTTGTTATTTGAGTTGATTTTATAATGTTTTTATTTATGTTTTAATTGATTTATCTTTCCTATAAGTTTATGTTTCAGATTCATTGATTTAGTGCTAGTTGACCAGTCAACTATGAGCGTATTGATTTTCGTTTCAATCATTATATCACTATTTTAGCTTACAATTGTAAAATGATACATATGTCTAGAATTTTTTTGTTGCAACTTCTCTTTAAAATTTAAATTGAATAATTCTAACATTAATTTATCTAATTATTTTAATTTATCATGAATTCAATTCGTGGGATCGATGGTTACTAAAAAATATCATTCAAATTAATAAACTAAAACAATAAATGTCTTTTCTAATTTTCAAATTAATTTAAATTGGTAAACTTCATCCATTTTTTTTAAATAAATAAAGTAAGAACTCTATCTCACTACACATTATGTCTCAGCTCTTCAATCAACCATGAATATTTTGGTATTATATCATAAGAGGAATGTACGCTAAATAGAAATTCTATTAAGTTAATCATAAATAATACAAAAGACTAGTGGTATTAAACAGCCGCAACTTTAGACCAATAAACCATGCCATCATACTAAATTAGTTCTAGCTTTTCTAATTATGTTCAGTTGCGTGGATTAATAAAAATGCTCAACATCAAATCCTTTGCAATTTATTAAACCTAACTCTATAGATTTGAGGTCTCAAGACGGAACGAGATCTTCTACTGCGCAACATCGTCAATGTACGTGCTGCGCAGCAAATTTCAGTCTTTAATTTGCATCAAGATTCGTGCAAACTAAACTTTATAATATCAGACTCCTCCTGAATCAAATCTGGACCGTCCGTAACTGACAGTGCAGTAAATCTGAGCCGTCCGTCGGTGCTGCGCGGTAGAAGAATCTAATCCGTCTCAAGACTCCACCTAAATTTTAAAAATTATGAAGAATCTTAGTAAAAAAAATACAAGGATCGCAGTGAAAAAAGACCCAGATATCTCACAATTCCTCACGTGTCTCTCTCTCACACACTCTAGAATCTACAGATCATCATATGTGACTGTGTTTGTGATGTTTGCATAAAATACCTCACAATTTTTTATATATAAGATAATAATCAATTATGTACTATATAATCATATAGATCATAGAAGGTAATATTTTTTTTTTTTGTTTCAAATAACAATTGTTACTTATTTAGCTTTTTAAATATCTTGTTCCTTCTTTACAAAAAAATTTCATTACTAATACGGTACAAACTATAACTTACATGTAAGAAACTCCTACGTAGGACATATCATTATTCTGACAATATACACACGTAGTTAACTAACTATGTATATGATGACGATCGACGTCCGATCCGATTTTAAAAACATCGATTTTTTTTCAAGTTGATTTTAGTTTAAAAAAAGAAAACAATAATAACAAAATTCTGACTACCACAATAGTTCGAATCGTCGACAAACTTCTGCTTCGACGCGTCGACGCGCCTATGCTCAGACGAGACCACACTGAGACATAATTATGACTACACCACTGCCTATAGATGCAACAATCTAACATTCTCTTCCCTAATAATATCTTGCTTATCGATAGATAGATGCTGCATTAACATAAAAATAGTGAATTATTTGATAATTAAAATGTCACGAACGAAACATTAACTCTTATTTTAAGACAAAGTAGAGTTTGAGTCTCTCAAGTTTAATATTCACAAGAATATTTCATTTAAATCTCAAAATAGTGAAATTTCATATGGAGAACATTATATTTATCACTCAATCAAAGAGCTCAATTCTTATTAATTTGAAATTTAATTACTTTCTTAATAAAAAATCAGTGTTAAAAGTCAATAAAAAAAATAAAATAAAAACTGTACGTTCTGCAACCTGACAGCTAGTTGCAGAACGTACAACAACTGTCAAATCGTAATTAATTCATATTCCGAATTTCAAATTTCAAATTTCAAATTTAAATTTTGAAATTTAATTTAAAAATTAGAAATAGAATATTAGAAGTAATAAATAAAAAATAACAAGAAAATAGAAGACAAATAGAAGAAAAAAGTAAAGTAAGAAAACAGAAATAAATAAATAAATAGAACAAGAATAGAAAAAAAAATAAAAGACAACAAAACAAAAATAAAGCAAAAATCAATAAGTAAAATAGAATAAGAATAGAGAGAAGAGAAGAGTCGGTGCCGTTTTTATCTGATATTGAGAGAATAAAAATGGTAAAGAAGATAGTATCAAAGAAGAACAAGAACAACAATGGTGAATGTAAAATTGAGGAAGAAGATACTATAGAGAGATATGGAGGATATGAGAGATATAAAGGTATATATAGAGAGATACGCGAGTTCGAAATTCAAATTGTTATCGCCAGTTGTTTGTTAACAATCGATGATAAAAGTTAACTTTTTTCATCGGTTATTAACAAACAACCGGTGATAAAGATTTTATCATCGGGTTTTTTTTTTTAAATCGGGATTAATACTTTTATCACTGTTTGTCAATATAATCTAATGATAATTAGACGGCACTAAAGCACTTTTGTGTTGTCACTATAATTCGGTGATAATTAGACGGCATTAAAGACTTTTTGTATTGTAAGGGGAGAATTTTACACCCAATTTTAAGTATTCGCAAATAATTCTCCATTCATGTTTCGAACCTCGTAATCTTTCAGACACATGATGACATTATTATTGTCCCTAGATAAAAAAATGATTATCAAAATCTTACATCGTGTTTATTCTAAATAAATAAATCATATATATTTAGGATATGTCTAGGAAATCAAGAAATAGCACTAGAATTAGTATTGAAATAGTAATTAAAAAAGTATTATTCTGAAACAGTGATAGATGAATATTATTTCTTATTATTTGAAAAAAAAATATAATATTACTTGGTAAATTAATAGTTAATGGTATTATGGTACTATTATCTCTTTGTTCTTTGTCTGTGGTTGGAATACTTAGATAACATTTTTTCTCGCTCTTCGTTCTTTTTTAATTTATAATTTTCGCATTTTTACAACTTCTTATATTAAAATAACAATACTATTTCATTTTTTATATTCTCCTTATTGTCTAATGCATTATAAACAAATAATAATTTGAATTTTGGTTTTTAATCAGTAATAGAGTTGAAATTGTGCGAAATCTGATAAAAAAAATAGTGTAAATTCGAACTCAAAAACCCCCATGTCGATTTTGTGTATATTGAGTATTTACCTATAAATTTAATTGAAAATCTAATTCACTAAAGGTTAATTCATCTTTTTGAAAACTACACAAAACCTTTTACTAAGGAAACTTAACATAAGTTGCTGTAGCTCCCATAAAACCGCCACCAAACTTGAGTAAACAAAACTCCTACTTTTCCATGAAAAGATTCACCACATACAATTGAAGTTCACCACGTATAATTAATTGGTGAAGATCGTTTTAAATTTAAAGGATGCAAGATCTACTTCAAAGCACTATATATGAAATAGTAAAATACATAACAAGCCCGCTCCTTTCCACATAGAGCCATATCTCTTCACACAAATATCACCTACAAAAATTTCTCTATTATTCCTGAACAATCCTGTTATCATATCATTTGTTCTGTCCTTTATTCCCTCACTACACAACCAATTATGAATCCAAGCACTAGCACAAGGACAAAAACCACCAAAACCCTCAACAAGCCAACCTACTGCTGTTTCTTCTGTGCTTTGAAAGAACCAGACACCAACAGAAGGCACTCTTCCTTGAGTGCTTTCTTTGCTGACATGCCGGAACATGATGACGAATCACATGTGCTTGTGGCAAGCTCCATTTGGAGCATAGCCATGGCAGATCCGACCGATGAAGAGCTCCCTTCCCTTGGTGCGTTGGAATGCATGTCCCGTCTCATCTCTAAATCGTTGTCGGATTCTTCTTGGCTTAAACTTCACCAGAATATATACCTACCATACTATGCTGCACATATCATAGGCTCGTACACCATACGCATGCCTTCCTTGTCAACCGTTGCAGTTGAGTCGGGTGTAGTGGGCCCACTTATCAGCCTGATGCAGGGGAGAATATCATGGGTCGAACAACGTGTAGCCGTGCGTGCACTCGGCCACTTGGCAAGCTATGATTCAACATTCCCTGCCATTGCTCAATATGGAAAAGTACTCATACCGGTTGCCATGTCCACGGCCTCCACATGCATAGACACGGTATACAAACAATTTTTATATGTCAAGCCACAGAAACGAGAGAAGTACCATAGAAATTTGTTAACCAGAGGTCTTGGTGGGGCGGAGTTGGAGGACAGAAAAGCTGAGGAGTGGGCCAGCCAAATTCAGTGCTGGTCTCTCTATCTATTAAGTTGTTTTGCTTCAAAAGATGTACATTCTCATGTTTTAATGGTGGAAAATTCTGCTTTCTTGAAAGAATTGTGCCACATGTGGGGAGGGTTAGTGAATGGCGATTCACCGGCCGGAATTGGGTTGATGCGATTGTTATGTAGAAGTGGTATTGGCCGTGAGGGTATTGCACGGTGCCCAGAAGTGGTAGAAAGCCTTTGCCATCTAGCTCGATCATGCGATGATTGGCAATATATGGGGATAGATTGCCTCTTACTCCTTCTAGATGATCCCAAAACAAGACCTCATAATTTGGAGCTTGTTGCACCTTATCTCGTAGATTTGGCAGAGCTTGGCAGCCTTGGAGCAAGAAAAAATGTTGGAGAACTCATCACAGAAATATTACTGAAAGACAACAGAACCCGTAAACTCGAACAAGATGGCGCAGCTGAAAGGGCCCTGAAATATTTATGGGATATTAAAGCGGAGCGATCGAAGAAAGAGGCAACAATGTCAGCACAAAAAATAACCAAGAGAGAAAAATTAGCATCTCAAAAGAAGAAAGAGGGGATGGAAAGGTATTCCGTGGGTAATGTCGATGGCGCATTAGTTGCTTACACTGAAGCACTGAATATATGCCCTCTAAGGAAGAGAAAAGAGAGAATGGTACTGTATTGCAACCGGGCACAATGCCATTTGCTACTATGTGAACCTGACAAGACAATTAGTGATGCGACACGTGCATTGGCGCTAGCGAGACCGGTGAACTGGCACGGGAGAAGTTTATGGTGCAGGTCTCAAGCATATGACATGAAAGGGATGGCAAAAGAGAGCTTGATGGATTGCCTCATGTTTGCCACCAATTGCTTTACAAGCAAGGAGCAGGGGAGGAGAAAAAAGGTGCCATATTATGTAGCAAGGATGATCAGCAAGCAAATGCATGCTGCTAATTTGTTTATGTATACAAGACTACAGCATAAAACCGGAGAAGATGAAGATGGTTATTATAATGGTGATGGCTATGATGATGATGACGATGATGATGATGATGGCAGTGATAGCTACACGGATGGAGGTACATTATGATGTGGATTGAGAATTGTTTAGCTTTCGGTGGTTTTGTTTATTTAGCGTGCGAGATGGACGAAATTTATTAAAAATAATAAGTTGATGAAATGATTATGACCATAAACCATTTTGGTTTTGCCAGAATTATCAATAATGATTGATATATGCGATTTTCATCAGGTTTCACTTTATGCTACTTCTATTCATAATATAAAATGTACATATATATATGTTCATTTTCCTTTCTTTTATCTTTTTTTTTGTATCATGAGGACCTAAAGAGCGGAATAAAGATTTTGAGTCAGCCACCCTGTTCGTAGAAGGGAGTGTAGCCCAACTTGTGAACGTTCGTTACTTATCAATTATATATAGAGAGATAGGCTAGGATGCTCCACGAAACACCAAACATTTCGTGCTTCACATCAATTATTTTCAATTTGAAAACTCCAATGATCAATCTGAATCGTTGAAAATGATCTACATATTGAAATATACTTAGAGATTGAATTTTATATTTTTTTGAATTTTTTTGCTATTTTTTTAAGGAGATAGAAAAGTTGCAAATCAAACAGTTTCTGGACCAACAAAAGTTGTGATTTTCCTACCTCTCTAAAAAATAGCAAAAAAAATCAAAAAAAATGTAAAATTCAATATCCAAGTAGATTTCAATATGTAGATCATTTTCAATGGTTCAGATCGGTCATTGGAGTTTTTAAATTGGAGAGACAATGTTGAGCATGGGCGGTTTGGTGCTCCATGGAGCACCTTAGCCTATATATATATATATATATGAGCATGGCTAAAATAATATGCTTAGTACACCCCATTTCGTACTATGCGTTCATTTATATTTAATTTGATCATTAAATTGATATTTAAGTTGCTCAATAAATTCTTCATATCAAAATCTTGTAGGATATAAAATTTTGTAATTTTTAGAGTTTTCTTGCAATTTTTTAAAAACAGCCTAGAAATAGCACTTTTGTAGTATTAAATCTGGACTGTTTTTAAAAAATATTTAAAAAATAGCTAGAAAGCTCTAAAAATCACGAAATTTGATTTCCTACAATATTTTCATATGAAGATTTATTGAGCAACTTAAATCTCAATTTAATGACTTATACCTATATACATAGTACAAAATGGGGTGTATTATGCATATTATTTTAGCCATGCTCTATATATATATATATATATATATATATTCTATGGTACATTACGAAGCTAAGATTAGTTTTGGCATCACGTTCAAATTTTAAATTTTAAAATTCAAACGATCGATCCAAACCGTTCAATGTGATCTCCATATTGAAATCTTACTATAAACCAAATTTTTCATTTTTTATATTTTTTTACCATTTTTTTGAGGGGTGCAAAATGAGCCATATTGGATGGTCTAGAAATTAGTATATCAACAAAATTTCATACCCCTCTAAAAAATAGTAAAAAAATCCTAAAAAATGAAAATTTTGGTCTCTAGTGAGATTTCAATATGGATATCACATTGGACGATTTGGATCGATTGATTCAAATTTTCTTATTTGAAATTTGAGTGTGATGCCGAAACTAATTATGGCTTCGTAATACACCATAGCATTTCTCTATATGTATATATATCTGAGTTTTAAGTATTATTGTAAAAAAAATTCACAACTCGCTCAATTATTACTGTAAAAATAAAATTAGATTGTTTCATAAGGCCGTTTAAAAATAAAATTAGGCTATTTCAAATCAGCAATATGATATATTTGCAAATAGTCAAATTTTCTCTTGATTATATATTACGAATGGACATTTATGCAAAAATGTCAATCAAATCAGTCAATTTCGCAATAAATGAAAAAACTAGCAGCAACATTTTTTTTATTTTCAAAAACTATTATAGTGGACTTTTAAGTAAGATCTGCTATAATAGGGGTCTATTATAACGGATTTTTCTCAAACTCTGCTATAATATGGGGTCTATTATAGCGAATTTGTCCTAAATTCCGCTATAATATATCCCATATTATAGCGAATCTTACTTAAAGTCCGTTATAATAGTCCGACCTATTATAACTGACCACATGAACCTTTAGCAACCCCCCAGTTATAGCCCCTAGGTCCGCTATAATAGCCCTTATAAATCTGCTATAATAACTCATTTTTGTAGTAGTGCACATTCCTCAAAAAAAGTTCTTACACTTCTGAATCAACGTATTTAACTTAGTCGGGTAGTTATCAGTGTTATGATGGGATGTTGATTGCTTGAATATACTGGCTTTGTGTAATATATTGAATATTAATGCTGGTAGGAGATATTGTTATGTTGGTGTGTCTTATGCAATTAGATAGTGGAGCTTATAAAAAACATAACATTGAACCACATTCTCAAAATAAAATACATTCTAAATTCGAATTATTAAACATATCAGATCACATCATGCATATTTTTAAATGATGAAAAAAGCAGCAATGTTAATAATAATACTATTAAATATATTATATTGTACGTTACATACATATGACAAAAAAATATGCATATTTGCATCATAATTTATTATGATTCTAAAGTAAATAAATAATATAAAAAAATAGTTTGTTGTTTTTTTTAATTTAACTTTTATATAACACTATTTCAACGTTAAACAGTTAAGCGATCAGCTCACTATTAAGAATCGTTAAACGTTTTTTAAAAGGTTGAAAGATAGACATTTTTATGTTTGTGTAATGGCTCCGAAAAAAAAGTTGTGCATAATCACCAAGATTCGATCTACCACGTCAAAATCTTGATCATATAGTTTTCAAAGTCCTGATCGATCTTTCAGAATAGTCTACCTGATTCTATGTGGCTTTTTTTTCACTGAGCGCACAACAACTTCAACCCCAGACTGAACTGGAAAGAATATTGCACTGATTGACCCTTCATTTATGTTTTACCATTTACTCTTCCATGCATCATTCATTCATCCTCAACTACGCTACCAAAATTATGATTCAATGAGATTCTACAAGAGAATTCCAATCATATTTTAAAAACATCGTTACAAGAAACTGTCGAGAAACAACAACACCTAACGACTCACGTCCTGAAATTTAACCATCATCTCTCCGAATGGTATGTTAAAAGTGTGCATTTCAGACCTCCAGTGCTATAATGATGCTATGATTAGAGCTTTGTCCAGCGGAGAGGTGATAGAACTTAATTAACTCAAGATCTTCTAGAGAATCTCTAATTTGAAAAATTAAATTACCTCGGTCCATATCTATGATCTTTCAAGGAGACAATCACCGTTGATCATCGGAAGTCTTTAGTCTTCGAATAATTCTTCTCTAGTCCGATGGAGAGAGCGAGAGAGGCGGCAACTACAATGTCTTCTGCGCAAAGAGAAATACCCAAGTTGCAAGTTCTGAACCGAAATTTCTTTATACATTGTTGTCTTTCCTCTATCTGCTATTATTTAATATTTGTACTTCTCTTTTGTACTCTTTTTTATTTTGTAGAAGAGAGGAGCCGAACTTAATTGTCAGATTTAGGCAATTTTAATTTATGCGAAATGCAAAGTTTAAGATTTGGGTTGGTTCGTGGTTTTAAACTAAAAATTGAGATTATTGTGAATTCTAACTCAATTAACAAATTGATTAGGGCTTGTTAAGATGTACTATCCACAATTATTGATACTTGTTTGGAAATTAATTTCTTAGTATTATGAGAGTACGGTTTTCAGATTTTTGGTACCAAGTGATATTTCTATTTAGATATCGTATTTGCACTAGTTATGGCTTCACATTTCGGTACTTGATTAAACTAGTAAAGACCCATTAAGTTCATACCGTTCTAATTATTCTAAGTCATCATATTTCACCTTTCGGTACTTAGTATAATTCGTTATAATATTTAGGTAAAATCCATAATCAACAAACGTCACATTCGATCCTTAGTTCGTTGGTTATCCTACTTCATATGGTCTAGATCTAACATTCAATATATTTATTGCAAATATTAAATCTTAAATACAAATAATTCAAATAGCAAGCAAGTCACAATGATAAAATTCGCAATCAATTAGCGTCACAGCTCGGTACTTAGCCAATTGATCGCTTTACTTTCTACGATCAAGGTTTAATTCTAAACCCTAAGATAACAATTTATGAGATTGCAAGAATTAAAATAGAAAGCAAATCATAGAATCAAATAAGAAATTTCATTACTCAAACAAGTATTGCAACAAGAGTTTCAAGTCATCCTAACAAAGCCCTAATACAAACTTAGCCGGACATAACTAAGGGCTAAACATGATCAAATAATAGAGATACAAACAAAGATAGAGGTATAAAACCAAATTTTTCTTCAACGCTTGAACTCTTCTTCTTCTTCTTCTTCTTCTTCTTCTTCTCTCTCTCTGTGAAAATCCTAAGTCTAATCCTTTGTAACTGGTTGAAATTCGTGATGTGGTTGTCCTAAAACTATAGGTATTCATAAGGAACAAAAATCCTAAAAATAAACTTCTAAAACTAGAATTGTGTGCTTCCGCACAAGTATATTGCATGACAATAACTCCTCTTGTGGCCGCAATTGAGCTGTGAGTTGGAATTAGCACCTCTCAGTCACGTTCTGCATGTTCTATTGCGGCCGCAATAAATCAGCTTACGCTCGCAATGGAGTGGAGGTGGAAACTGCAACTCTCTATTTGTGCTCTGCCAACTTGTATTGCGGCTGCATGGATATACCTTGCACCCGCAATGAAGTTGGAATTGCTCGGGAATGAATGTAGATGTTGATTGCAGCCGCAATTGACCTGGCAGATGGTCAAATTGCTATGTTCTTCATCCCGGCTTACTCCAAAGCATCCAATTTTGTCCATTTTGCTATAAATACATGTTTTTGCATTAAAACACTGCAAGGTAGTGACTTGAACTCTTTTTGTAATCGAACATGTTTATTTGATTCTAAATTACGCTAAACGTGACTTAAATTACACACTTAACCCTAGAAATGCATGCATAATTTGGTTTTATCAAAGTACAGCTATAAAAGTGAACCTTTTATACCGGTTGTAGTTCCACCACAACCGATATAAAAGACAGCTTTTAATAGCAATTGTTCTATAACAACCGATGTAAAAGCCCACACCTTTAATAGTGGTTGGTTCAATCCTTTAACAACCCTCTATAATAGCCCATACCCGGCATTAAAGGGTTTTATAACCGATATAGAGGCCAAATATTGATGTAGTGACAATATCAAATAACTTTGGCCTACTTTTTTTACAACAATAATGACAACTCTAAATTTAATTTGAATATTATAATCGAAAAAAAGAAATCACATTTGTAGGATAAAAAGAAATAGAGAGTAGAGAAAAAGAGAATGTGAGGATGAAAGGCAAAGATAAGGAGTAAAACACTTAATAAACCAGTATCAATCAATATTGTTTAACTAACCTTTTAACACGATCAATGGAGATATGACCTAATTTTCAATGTCATAACATAGAAGAATTATCATTCGATATACATCGTTTCATTCCAACTTTCAAAACGGTATGAGAAGTAGTATTTAAACTAATATAGAAAGGACCATCACTTAGTAAACTAGTATCAACCATGTGAGATTTATACAATAACTTAATGTATAAATCTTCAAATACAAAGTATATCCACACGTACACAGTTCTTCATCAATACTGAGTGTATTTATAATAGACTAATCAATCACTCAGTAAATACCATCAAAAGATAAGTTTACGGACAATGAATCAAAAATTGCAGAGATCACTCTAAAAATAATTAATTAATTCAAAAACCTATAATAATTAATTAATTACATAAGGGATATATTTGTCATTATCAAAGCATTTTTAGACGGTCTTAATGCTTCTTTTGCAACATGCAATAAAGAATACTTAATTGAGATCCGTTATCAATTTTGTTTCCGGCACAATAAGCTAGTTTAATAGGTTAAATTATAACTAAAAGCAAAAGGAAGTAATAATTGAACGACATAAAGGCCAAGTGGTGGTAAAGTAAAGTTAGCTGTACGATAGCTAGCTAGATGCTCCAAAATGTCAATACTGTAATCTTGTTAAATTCATACTAACACAACTTCAGTTATATTTTTGTACTTAAAGAATCATTTGACAATTTTGACAATGTTAATAGTCTTCAAAATAAAACTTAAATTTGAAATCAAATCTAACATTGTAAACATAATCTATATTGCGTTGATAGCATATCTATAAGAAATAATGAAAATTGATTTACCATTCACCGCTGTAAATTAATCAAGTGTCGTCAAATTTTAATAGTTCCAAGTTAACGATCATATAACAAAAATACTAAGGTTTTCATGAAATTTAATAGTTAGATTAATTGTTTTTATTTCAAATGACCTATATACCTACAAATTAAATTTTATACTTATAATTTTCATTTAGTTAATATTACATTATTAATCAAATGAAGGTTTCAAAATTCAAAACAAGAGTTTTCAAGCTGCAAAACTTCAAAGTGAGCACTGACCAATTCTAATTTTTCATAAAACAATTATTAAAAGAGAAAACACACAATATTATTTTTTTATTCATTGTAACAATTTTATTACAAATTTATTATGTAACATTTTTTGGGATAAAATTTATTATTATTCGACTTATATAATGTCAACGTGAATAGTAACTCATTTCATTAGAATTTATTGTATTATACAAAATAAGTTGCATAATAAAAAAATCACGTCAATAAACTCATTTAATTTGAATAATAAGTCCATATCAATAATGATTTGTTGATGATTCGATTTATGTATCAGCACTTATTGTGTAACCAGTACCATGCATGTGCGTTTGTAGGATAAAATTAAATTGAATATAACAACCAACTCAATAAAAATATTAAGAAATAATTTAAAATTTATTAATATCTCACCATTTGCCATAAAACCCTAATAATTAAAAATATTGAAACATAAACTGAAGGAAAGAACACTTGGCTAAAAACAATTAAAATTAAAACATTACCCACAAAGCATACTTGGAAACTATAACAAAATATAATAAAATATAAATAAGAGTGAGAGAAAAAATCATTAAACAAGAAATCCACTTTGATTGCAACAAATCATACAGATTCAATTCAATTAGATCAAGCTTGTCCAGAAAAATGGCAAATCGTTTCTCATTTATTCAAGCATTCAATTTTACTTTTTATCTCTTAATTAATTCTAAAAATACTGACAATGACCACCATGGGCCTTCTCTTGGGCTCCATATGGCCCATAAGTCATAACTCAGCCCGCATTTGCTTGCCACATATTTTTGAGCCATCATGGCCCATATATGCTATTGTCGTGTCTTCTTCGTGGGTTGACTGTGGCTCAAGAGTTGGTTCGATAAGAGAGCAAAGATTAATTTCATCAAATTATAATGGCTATTACGAATTTACGACAATATGATCTCTAATTATCATTTCTTAATTGCTTGTATTTCTAATTAAGATGGCTATTACGACAACACCCTAGCTTTGCTCTTTTTGTATATCCCCCTTTGTCTTATCTAGCAAATTAATAGTGCATTGCATCATCGCCTCTTGTATTTGGCGATTCTCTATATTCCAATTAGTATTGATTACAAATTTTTTTACCTATATCTAAAGTTGTTCATTTTGACAAAAGAAGGAATCAGTTGACAACTATTTTGACAATCTTGACAAAAAATTTAATTAATTCATAAAAAAATTGAAATAGAAGAAAATATATATCTATACTCTTAAGCTAATAGATTAGTCGATTGTTAATTTGTTGTGATTTGAGTGTCATTTCATACTCCATCCAAATCTTCAAGTTTAAGCAACTTTTTAACAATTAGTATTTGATGGTTCATGATGATTTTTTTTTTTTTGACAAACAAACAAGAGTCTATGCCCTAAAATATAGTGATGAGGGGGTATCTAACTCCCAATTTTTGGGTTTACCACAATCATGGAGCTTTGTCTCTAGCCAACTTCGCTACCACCTCTTTTTCGATCCATGATAAAATATTAAATGACATTCAAGTTATATCAAACTGAAAACACAATTGATCTATAAGCTTAAGAATACATCTATATACTTTTTCTATCTATTTTTTATAGATTAATTAAAATTTTCATTGTCATATAAACTTTGACAAGTGATCATTTCTCTTTTAACAATTATTGATCTCCAAATCAATATGTCAATCCCATGCTCCCTCTTTATTCGAAAAAAACCACATCTAAAATTTCATACCCGTCATAACGTGTTGTCAACCCGTCACAACGGGTAACAAATTAGTTGTAACGAATTAAAGAGGACAAGAGCTGAAGACAGAGAATTACTGCATGTTTGGTAGAGACATGTGTTACCATAACGCATCCCAACCCCATTATAACGGGTTGCCAACCCGTCACAACGGGTTTTTGTCCAGGAGGACTCAAAAGTCAGTCAGCCAAGCATTGAAGGGCATTTTGGAAAGTACTCCAACCCGTTACAATGAGTTATGTAACGGATTGGTTGTTTTATGTAATGCAAGAGGAGCAGATCAAGAATTCAATACTTCAAGATATGTTCAATCTATATATACCTTAATGATACGAACTAGAAGGATTAAGACAACCCTCTTCAAATTTTCAAGCATACAATTGAGCACCAGAAAAAACACAATAGCCTTCTCCTTCAGCATCCTGATCTAAAGAGTGATAGGATGGCCAAATTATCTAATATCGATTCGAGAACACTTAGTTGTTTATTTTGTTTGGTGAACTACATTGTGTAGTCAAGTAGTTCATCCTCATTCTTGATTGTGTTGCCAATCGGATACATTTATCTTGTATAGCGATATAACCTCTTGCATAGGTTTAGAAATCTAAGATTTATTGTCTAGTTGAGAAAAAACTAAAGATAGGTTCCACAATTGTTATGAACACTTGTGATCTAATGAAATCAATTCCAAAAGGAAGTTTTGGTTCCGGTAGTCCCGTGGATGTAAGCCTAGTTTGTTTGCAGGCTGGACCACGTTACATAGCGTGTTCTTGTGTTCTCTTTCTCTTCTTGATCTCTTTTGCTCTTTCTTGATTTCTCATGCTCTTTACTCTCTCTTTTTACTATCTTTGCACTTTAACGTTTGATTTGCTCAATTGGTATTAGTATTTGCTTGATTGTGATTTTAGCTAGGTGATTAAATTCTAAAAGTTTGAATCGTAATTGTTAAAACTGTTTTCGCACTAATACTTGACCTTAGGACCTCATTCTAACACAACCATAGTCCAGCTTGGATTTATAGTGAGAACATCATGCATACTGTTGATTTCTAGTGAACAAAAAATTTATATTTTCTAAAAACTGAAACATATTTTAATTATTTTATTAATGAATGTTAAATATAAGAGCATTTGTAGGATGATATATTATAGTCCAGCTTAATTTGTTTTTTTATTGAGTTTTGCCTTAAGAACTAATGTAGAATTGAATAAGCATACGTTATAATTTTATTTGCCTCTTTATTTCTGATAGTAGGTTTAAAGGAAAAAAGAAATGCATACTCTACTAGGTTAGTCATATATCTAGCATTGTTCATAATGATGAAGGTTATTGAACCCGTATACCCGCAAACATGTCCACAAGCCCAACTTGACCACATAGTGTCTTTACTTGATGATTTCGTTCGCGACTTTATTTGATTATGTAC
>CAXKVX010003461.1:0-36152 GCA_964058865.1 Eleocharis quinqueflora | reverse complement strand
TGACGGTTGATGGAACAGGTTTACCACATGGTACCACTACTTCATCTCTCCATTTGACAAACTCCGACTTGAGGGGCACCGTCTTCCCCAAGCCTTTTGTTGAGTGTTTCCCTTTAGGCGGCTTTTCTATATACTGCACCATTCATATAAACACATTAAATTCTGTATTTGATAAAGCCACTTACTGTATTTAAGACAAGTTTGGTACTAGTAAGAAGCATCGTAATCTTTCCATAACGCTCTAGCATTGTAGTCCAAAATCTGAACATCATTATCCAGGTTGTCTTCTATCAATTTGGTGCAATACCAGGCATCAATAATTCTCATTCAGGTTTAAGTTTATTTTAACTTTTTAAAAGTCTTCCAATGTAACTAATTACCATATCAGTGAGGCATGACGGTACCAATACCAAGTAAAAGCTGAACTTCATTCAAATTGAACCAAATATGACCTACACAATTAAACTAAACAACTTGACCTTAAAAACATGACCAGACCTGATTGACACCAATCCAGTATCACTTGGCAACCAAGTAAAATGAATAACTAACCAAACCTAAACTGGGAGCAACCTTTCAACTGTAACTCCAATCAACATGATCAACATAAAATATTAACCCAAACCTGCCATGATGCAACAAAGTTTCCAAATGAACACCCAAGAAAAATCTTAACCTCAATTCCAATTAACTTCGTCAGGATCTCAACCCAAAATGGCCAGGGCACAACCCCTAATGACCATAACCTAAACCTGATCAAAACATGTTATAACCCAAAAATAGAGGATAACCTGACACGAAGGTGATAACCTAAAGTAAATTGAATCCACGTGATTAAATGATATGTGACCTGACAATTGTCTGAACCAAAAATGGCCGAACCTGACCAGATAGAACCTAACGAAATCAATGGAAATTCTTCTCGACTCACCTTGGCACCTCTCAGCTGATGCATTTCTCCCAAAGCAACCTCGCTAAGAAGCATTAAGCCGACTGGATCTTTTCTGTCCACAAAGCAGTACTGGGCACTCTTGCTAACCAAGTCGGCAAAGTATACACCTTTCCCAAACTATAACAAGATTTTGAACAAAGGGTACTTTCAGAAGTTAACAAAAATGTTCACAATATAATGTTAGCTCTGGGCATCAGTGGTTATTGAAAGATGGTGGTGAAGAATGTGCCAGTTAACAAGAAAAGATGCTTTTTTTCAGTTGAGCTTTCATGCCAACTTGAAGCTAATTTTGCTTTTAGGAAAAAATTAGACTAAAGAATAACAAGCTACTTCACATATAGCCTACACAGCATCATTACGAAGCTCAGACCTATAAACAAGAAAAGTATCGTGCATACCCCAAAAGAACATGAAAATATCCTCCATACCCTTACTTCCTCACTGAATTACCTCAAAAGTAATAAGCACAAGGAAATCCTATGGTACTTTTTTAAGTAAATTGGAAAGGGGTAATAGAAATTATAAAGAGAGGGAAATGAGAGAAATGAATTGTATTGATCTTGTGTGTTGATTACAAATACAAGGGTCTATTTATAGTTTTTGATTCAACTATTAACCTAAACATCTCCAAAGCTAAACCTCTCTAATATCTCCTACCCTCTATTACAATGCTAATTATCCACACAATTATACACCAAATAATATCTCCAATCTATATTCTAACATCCCCCCTCAAGCTCATCGTGCGGTACACATGTTGAGCTTGCCTTGCAAATGTCTTGATAGCACAATCTTGAATCGCCAATTGTTCGTTGAGTCTCCATGAAGAAAGAAGAGAATGAGCTCTTTTGGCTCAAGATGTGTTCATAGAAGCTCGTTGGAGTCTTCTTGAACAAAAAGAGGAGAAGAAAAGAAGATACTTTCAATGGCTCTTTTGGCTCATTGATTCTTTTGCTCAATGGCTCTTTTGGCTCATTGGCTCATTGGCTCATTTGCTCATTAGCTCTTTTGGCTCAATGGCTATTTGACTCATTAGCTCAATGGTTCTTTCGACTCATTGGCTTTTGTACAAAATTTCAAGAGGCTCTTGGCTCTCTTGTCTCAATTTGATGAGAATGAAAAGAAGAAGAATGGGGCTCATTTTGAATTGGCTTCAATTTGTGATTAGAATTGAATCGGGGGTGTTTCTGAAAATTGGGTTGAGAATTTCAACAAAGAAAACAGCTTCTCTGATAGAATTGCATAACCTCTGTGAGGCAAAGTGTCATCAGGAAGCGATCGAGAGGCAGCACAGGTTTCTGTAGTTCAATCGAGAGGTCTCCGCGCCTATTTCTAGAATCGGTGGAGAAGAAATCGATGAGCAATCAGTTGCTCTCCTCTTGCAATCTCTGAAATTAAACACAATTTTGACAACTTGCTTATTTAGGCAGTTATCAAATGATGTGGACCCCACTGTCAGTGTCGATAATATCACTCATCTCTCTAACTCTAAGTGCAAAAGCAGCTCCTCGAATGGTTTTTGCATCTTGCGACATGGGTGACAGCGGAGAGGTGGTGGTAGAGGTGAAAGGAATGAGGCAGATCGCCATGGAGTTGAAGCACACGATCTACCACTAAATCTGTCTGTGACGATACCGTAGCAGCATAACACTGTTACTGAGTAGTGCGAGCATCGATTCAGATCTGACAGATGGATTCTATCACGACTAGTCGATGGCAGATGAAGGAAGAGCACCCCGATCTGCTTGAAACAGGCGAGTTCTTCGATTCTAGGCGAGTAGTGATTCAGATGTTTGTTGGCAGTGAGGCGGAGCAGATCGATTCTTGATCTGAGAAGATCGATCACGATGAGCTTGGATTGCTGAGGTTGTGGCGCTCTCGATCTGGCGCGGCGATCTGACAGTGTCAGTGATTGCATCCGACAGGTCTCGTCTGACACAGCACCATATCAGTTGACGAGATCTAGGAGCTGGTAGAAAGGGCGTGGAAGCTAGCTGCGATTTGAGCTCAATGAGGATTCAGCCGAGTTATTTACACCTCTGACAGACAAAGAAGAGAGTTGGGAGTGGAAGTCAGCGAAGCGCATGGAGCGATCGACTGAGAGGACTGCTAGTTGTCCTGAGGTCGAGGTTGACACGTCCATTGACAGCAGCGGCCGGAGGGACATCGTCGGAGACGAGGTGGTGCTCGACGATGATGACAGCAGTGGCTCTCGATCTGTTCTTGATCTTGTTGTTGCTCTCGATCTGAGCAGGGAAGGAGAGAGGTTCATCATCGGCCATGGCGGAAACAACTTGAGTCAGAGGTTGAGAAAGAGGTTCTTGGAGATTTCTTGGAGAAGAATTGATCTAGCTGAGTCAGATTGATCTTAGATCAGATCTGTCGTAATTGATTTCGTCTTGATCAGATCGTCTCAAAGAATAAGTGACAGGAATAGGAGAGAGGTCTGTCTCAAAGAATAAGTGGAATAGAGAGATATTAGATTGGAGATATTATTTGGTGTATAATTGTGTGGATAATTAGCATTGTAATAGAGGGTAGGAGATATTAGAGAGGTTTAGCTTTGGAGATGTTTAGGTTAATAGTTGAATCAAAAACTATAAATAGAACCTTGTATTTGTAATTAACACACAAGATCAATACAATTCATTCTCTCATTTCCCTCTCTTTACAATTTTATTATGGTATCAGAGCCAAAGCTCTGGAATTAGGCTTACGCCTATTCCAGAAACCATGATCCTATTCCTATTTTATTTCACACAATAAACTCCTCTATTCTACTCTTATTCCAAGAATAACCTCTCTAATATCTCCTACCCTCTATTACAATGCTAATTATCCACACAATTATACACCAAATAATATCTCCAATCTATATCCTAACAAGGGGCACTGGCGGTAATTTCATTTTGTTAGTATTCATACAAGATATTTATCGCATAGCAGTAATGTGCACGATATATTGATGTTATGTAGGTGAAGTCGCATTGAAGGTTTAGTGCAGGATGGGGATTACTGTATTTTGCAGCGTATCACCGTAGTCATAGATGCCAATGTTGTTTATGTTACAGACTTTTCTTATAAATAGCCTTGGCAGCTACTGCCAAGTTTTCAAAAGAGAGAGAAAGAGAGAGAGAGAGAGAGAGAGAACCATGTATCCAGTAGCTGGAGCCTCTGGAGGTGCGATTCTCAGGCCTTGACTCAAAATACCCACAAAATTTGTCAATCTTGAACCTGGATACAAATTAGAATTAGGAAAGAACAAATTAATGAAGTATAGGTATTATTGTTCAGCTAAATTGTGTGCCAGTTATAATACCATGCCACAAAAGCATCTTGTTCTGAAGCTTATCCCTGTATGATGCATATCTATCAGTCTCTCCTTCTCTTTCAAGAGAAAAAACCTCTTCTAGTTCTAGGCTCCAATCCTGTCATGTAACCATAATGTAACCATAATAGACCATCAAGCACAGACAAGTACTTAAATATCTTTTTCCTTCATCATTTTTAGAATATGATCATGCAGCTTTACCAGATTACACCCAAAACTTGCAGCATTGCAAATGAGTCTCATTTTTTTTCTGAAATATTTCCAAAAGTTTGATGTGCAAAGTGATGTGAAAATTTTGGTCTTATTTCTGGTGAGAGGAGATGAAAAATCAAGTACAATTGGCACCAAACTTCAAGATCTGTCAACAATTCACTACTATTTCATAACAATTTAGTGCATGTCCAGTGTATCCCTTGTCAAACTTGATTAAATCTCAATAAATAAAAAGAAAAGCCAAGATTATAAATGGGAAAAAAGACAAAAACTAATACTTGGGTTATTATGAGTTTTGTATCTGGATAGTGTAATACCTTGTGTGTAGGAGCATGGGTATTCAGCAAGTAGTTCTCGACTAGTTTATAATCATCACTATCATGAGGTAGGGGATTGATATGACATTTGAGCTTCATGTACTTCAAATCTAGAGATTCATCATCATCACCACCAAAACCAACTATTCTTGAAGCAATTTCTATGTCCTGAAGGGCCTCAAGCATTTTCACCTTGGGAATGAAAAATAAATAAATAATTGGAATGAACAAAACATGAAAAGTCCTATTTAATTATTTCCTGAAAAAGTATGTCAGATTGCATTATCACCTGGACCCCAATGTTTGATGTAAATTTCAATTCTTAAACTAATACTGGTATTATCAAATCAACCCTCATTAGCTAGCAACCAAATACTAAATCTAAGATGTATTTAAGTGTCCATCAGAACACCAGTCTCAAGTGTCAACCAAGACCATAAAGCAATTAACAACCATACGAGTGCCAATTTCATGTGTGACACTCCCAGTACTAAAATTCTTACAGGAGCCAAAAGATTATGCATGTCAACTGCAAAACTAGAATATATCATACTGCACTTCCGTCAAAACATACCTACACTGTCCTTTGTAAACATTTACTTGGTAGTTTTCAAGCATAAGAAAAAGTTCACTCGTGACATTCCCAATGTTTCAGGGATGCACACAAGGCTTTCTCATTTTGCAGGGGTAAACCAATTTGAGGTTATATAGGGGCAAAAATAAAGTTCAATAAAAGTATAAAAAAAAGCAAGGAAAAGAAAAGCAAATTTTGATGATTTGTACTAACTAGTGAGTCTCCTGTCCAGTGCCAACAAGAAAAACTGTGCAAGTATAGAACTGAACAGTACGTACTTTGGTCTTAAAGTCGTACTCATCTCTAATGATGTGAGGATGTATGGAAGGTATAAGTGTGAAAAACCGGTTACTGGCTGCAACAAGCATGCTCTCCTTGAGTGAAGGGTCACTGTTACTGTTGTCACTCAACAAATTTTGAATCTCAGTCAATGCCTCAAAACCTGTCCAGAAGAAGAAAACACAAGCCAAATAATTAAAATTCTTTCATATTATCATCAGAATTGGATAAGAAATAAAAGGAATTCATACAAGGCATATCATGTACCCTGTTGTATATTCTGCTTGCTTAGCTTTCCAAGGGGCATTTCAGTCATATTAATTTCAAACTCCATCATTGCAGCCCTATAATTAACAGGAGAAAACAAATGAGCAATCCAGATAAGCATCCAATAGCTAAAACCAGTCAACGGTTAGATAAATTTGGTTTAGTAGTAGCCCCATCAGACCCCCACCTCCAATATTGTTCTCTCAAATTCCCTTTCAGATTTCTTTTTTACATGTGTCAGCATGATTGAATCCTAAAGACCAAGTCTCCATCAAACTAAAAGAACAAGTAACAACAAAAACACTGTTATAGTATGCACATTAGTATGGACTGTATACTATTTGTATGCCTCAACATTAAACACTATGCACATAGTATGGAGTGTATGTCAAAGAAAAGATAAAATACTTGTATGTCTCGACATTAAAAAGCATCTTCATGAGTTCAACCAACTGAGGAGCAAGTGAGCTCTTTGAGCTGCTAAGCTCTCTCTTCATTGGTGCTTGCTTCACACCATAATCCTACAGCCAATTGAAATATACATGTCTTTCAAGGTAAAAATTTTCAGCAAATCCACACTTATATCAAAATTTTATCAGCAAACTTAGCTTTAGCTAAATTTAAGTCTAGTTATCCAATCAACATGCAGCTATAGCACAATTAGAGCTCTTATAAACTAGGAAAACAATCACAACAAAACTATATCTAGTAATGCTTCTCCATCAACTATTACAGTTTTCATATTTTGGTAAAGTTGGCAGACTTTCCATTAAATTGCGCTGTACCTATTCCCTTCATGTAAATCCAGTTTAAAAAAGAACCAACAGAACTTTTTATGTATAAGATGTAAGAACATGTGAAATCAAGGAAATATGTACAGAGGACAGGCCAAGTTCATGTGGATTCTGAGATTCTTTTTCTAGATTTATAGATGCAAAGTAACAGGAGACAAAAATGGAGCATCCTAATTTCAGGGATCATTTGTGTAATTCATTCAATAATCAATAAGCCTACCCCAATTTATTTGGGAATAAAGGCTTTGTTGTTGTTGTTGTTGTTGCATTCAATAATCAATAACAAACAATACATGTAAATTCATACAATGTCAAGAGGGAAGAATCGGCCGGGTTGCTTCTCAAAGTTCTTTTTCTGTACCCAGGCTTCCCACGGATTTCCAGTTTTCTCAAGGAACAATCTTTTGAATTCTTGAATAGCATCATCCTTCGGCATCTCTTCTAACTTTGTACCCCCAATTTTCTCATTGCCAACACGACCCCACTTGCGAAATACATAGCAGTCTGATCCTTTATCCTCTTGGATGATTTGAAGAATGTAATAGCTTCACAAGCAGAGAGAAGTACCCATTACAAAATAGATAACTATCATCCATTCACAAGATTCTAGGTTACTTGCAATCCTGCATATATACTCAATACTAGAAGAAAGTGGAAATGACCATATTGCCTTAATTCTTTCTATCAATTAAAGAATCCAGTCAATTAAAAGCAGTCTAGTCCAAGGGGAAATAGTATTCTAGAATGGAAGGCAGATTCATCAAACCTCATCAGAAGTTATTCTCTTCAATGAGTTCTAATAGGCTAAATTTCATGTTTAACTGAAAATTTGCACTGAATCTGCAACGTAATAGCTATAACTGTAATTTCGGAAAGAAGAAATGTCACTACCTGTTGATACCAGTAGACAAATCAGACATATTCAAAGTAGTGTTGTATATGTTTTTGCCAACTTCAAGAATATGACCAGTATCTTGCAAACCAGACGCCTCATGTACTGCGCTCCTTCCCTTAACTTTGACTGTGACAACACCACTGGAAGCTTCTATGGCTGACTCAACTTTGTACATATCAAAGGGAAGCTTCTGTTTCTTCTTCATGCATTCTTCCAGGTATTCTTCCCTAACAATTGGTACCTTCATCCTCCTAGAGCATCAAAAAGAGAGCATAAATTATAAACACAAATTAGTATGTTAAAATATTTTGGTAAGTTTAATTGCACTAAGAATGTTTTTAACAAAAACCTTGCTTTCTTTATTTCAGGATCCTCATCATGAAGATCTCCACAAACAACCAAACAGCTTGTATCTGCATCCAACAGAATGTACTTTATTAAATTTAAGCTAAGCTAAATCATATTGATGGGTTAATTACAGATCATCATTAAAGGATCGTGTGCTTTCTGTGTTGGTTGCTGAAGTAAAGAAGTTCCTAATTGGTGCTCATCATTGGAATGTGTACCATTTTGGTCTCTCCAGCATTTGTTTCTATGATACTAAATTAGTCATTCAGAAAAAAAGATGGACAGTTTTAAGTATTACAATGAGTGCATAGCAGTACCTTTCTTGACATTTGCATGGAAGCTAGCTCCAGCAGCATCAACTTTTTGTTTCCAGTCCTCCTTAAGGACCAAGTATAACAGAAGATTAAGAAAAAGAAACAAGTTGTTTTGTGTTCGTTTGTCATCTGCTAAATAATTTTGTTGTAATGGGTGCAAGAAAATTTAAGCAGTGATTAATCTAGTTGTTGAAGGGATAGTGCTAGGGAGATGCTGCATTTTGGGGAATGCTTGAAGCGAAGCGTATTGAGCTTTTAGTAGTTTAAGGTTCTAGATTACTGTAGTGGTCATAGGTCTAAGTAATTTGTTGTTATGTTTTGTCAGGTACAAGATTCGTGGTACCTAATACTATGTTCTCTTTTGTTTTCATCAATGGAAGCTGGTCTTCCTCTTCAGGGAGACTTTTATCAAAAAAAGAAAGGAAAAGAAAAAGAAAAAAGTTATCTGAACTGAAAGTATCAAAAGTTCTATAAATGTACTAACAATATCATCATCAGGTTTTGGCAATAAAGCAACTTTCAATTTATTCAATCCTTCAGTAACAGATGACTGAGTAGTTGGTCGTTTAACTGAGCTACAAGGAGATAGAGGAGGTAGAACTCGACTTGGTTTCTTCACCTTCTGTGACTTAAACCACTGTATAGAAACATACAAAATGAGAAATTTTATATACAAAATATTTATAACCTCTGAAAGTATCAGATAACATGTAGACCCCTCTCAAGCGATATGTATGGTGTATACTATGTATAGTGTATACCATTTGCTAGATCAAATCCCTTCAAAGTTCTTTTTTCAGAAAAAAAAAGAAGTCCAAATTAACTCTTTTCTTACTTGTCCAGAGGAGGAAATAAGAGTAAGAAGTGAACAGTGAACACTATTAAGCACCTTCTGAAGGAAATCATTCAGCTGTATTTGGAGTGTACAGGAACGCTTGGGTTTTATAGCAGTAGGATCCAAAAATTGCCTCAAAAATGACCTTTGATTGCCAAAATTGAGAGAGAGAGAGAATGTCAAATGCAGTAAATAAATAACAGAAGAACGAACTCAGTTTACTTTTAGTAGAAATTCATTGGTTGCGCCTTCCGGAATTTTCCACTTGCCCTTCAGACGAACAGGATCAGTAGTTGAATATGAGCACTTGCTCCAAGCAGATGCATAACCATGACAAAGATACTGACCGCTGGCATATCTGATTGAGCCAGAACAAATCGGGCAAGGGCCCATTGCGCCAAACAACATCCCATCAGCACTACATGCATAAAGACCAAAAGACCTCATCAGATTTGACATGAATTTGTCCATCCAAAATTGAATTTCCATATTCAATAGGGAATGCTCAATTCCTACCAAACCTGACCAAAATGTATGTCACGAACCATTGAGTATAGTTTGGCAATCTCTTATTACTAATAAGATTACTGTAGAATTCTAAAAACTAATGTGTTACATATGCAGCAAATTTTACAGATGATTATGCTTGAAGTTTGCTCATATGTTCCTTCTTAACTGGGTTTCCAGACAGATGGGAAGTGCTCCTAAGTCAGTTTAGGTTAGGTTAGGTTAGGTTAGGTTAGGTTAGGTTAGGTTAGGTCTGGACGTCTGACAGAAAGATGCTCCATAAGAAAGTTCATTTTAACTAGAAGTAAAGAATTTACCAACGATCTCTTAAGTCGTATTCAGATCCTGAGGAACCTTGGCCATTGGCTTCAAGCATTTCTCTCATCTCAGCAGTTGATACATTCTTTTTCAATTCATCCTTTATGCTCCAAAGCAGATCACTTTGTTCCTTCAGCTTCTTTTCAAGGTCCGAGTCTGACAAACCTGAACCAGCATCGCCAGATTTATTGGCATCAACTTTCCGGGAATTAGGCTCTTCTAATTTTAGTGCTTTGGCTGTCGGTTTCTCATCAGACATGCCTTTCTTGCGTTTAGTTCCCTTGGAATCCTTTTTTCCATCTTCAGAAAAAATAAAGAGCAAATACATGCAAAACAAGAAATCTTATGCTTAGCACAAAAAGGGAGAAAATTCATGTAAACAACCACCCCTCGAAACAAATGTAAACAAATAAAACTTACTATATCTCTTCTTAGGGAAAGGAGGATACACATGACAACTTTGCCCCAAGGAATTAGAAGAAAAATTTATTTTGTAAAGCTACATGCAATATTATAATGCTTCATGCAGGGTCAACTACAACAAATAGCTAGAATAGTATGTCATGGTTATGTACCTTCTTCATTAACAGAATTGTTCTTCTTAAAATGGGAAATAATGTTTTCTTTTTCTTCAGGATCAAGGTTGTCCCAACCGAATACTTTCATGATATCTGTAGAAGGCGACATCTCTATGAAGCAATTCACATGGTACCACTGCAGGCCCCTAGCCCCCTTCCCCTCTCGCTTCGTTGAGACACGAATCTGGTAAAGGAAATATGCATATTACTTGAGTGCTCCATCGGTCAGAATAATGCTCACCAATAAAACTGAAGCCATAGAACATTGCTTTGTTTGGAGTACTCTCCCAATACTGACAAGTACGCAAGATAACAATATTCTATTATTCTTCACATCTAACCTAAAAAGCTCCCAATTGTTAGATGCATAATAATGAGCTGGACCTGGACTAGTGTATTGCAAGTATATGTATATCCAACTTCCTCAGGTTTACTTTGCCAAAAAGGCAGTTTTAAAAAACATAACATACCGTTCCTTTTTGAATCTTTTCATTGCACTTCTTGCAAGATGCACGAGAAGAAGGGGAAATGTCAATTGCACAGTCATCATTCACAACAGAAGTAGATGAAGAGGCACCAGCTGACGACGCACCAGAGGAACCATCCTCTATGTACTTTCTTATTTTCTCCTGATCATCCCATCTCAGCAAGTCTATTCCCTCCACATCACCTAGCCTGATGTCTCATAATTCATCCATTTGAAATTAGTTGACAACCTGTTACGCCAATCTTTTTCTATACTTCTTTTTAAAAAAATGTTCAAAAAGCCTTAATATGTCAAAATTATCTAAAATAACACTGAAGCTACCAATTGTTTAAGAAGCTAAGTAAAATGTTCAAAAGCTTCTTTAATGAAGTTACAAAATGCCCTGGACTAGTCAATAGCGCCATGAGCATTTTAATACAAGATGCAGATTCAATGAGATCTCGCCCCATCCATGTTACACTTGTTTCTTTTTTCATTTTAGTTATAATTTTTCTCAGCATATACAATTTCTGATACAACAGAAATTGAAGGCTAGTTTGAACCCAGGTGGAATAACATAAGCATTGCTAAGGGGCACTAACGCTTTGATTTGGTTCTTCTTCTTCAAAACACAGCTCGCATGATTCCACATCTGCAGAAAACAAAGGAAAAGATAGCGATGAATAGAAAAATCTAAATGTAAACTAATTGCTAAATTGTTAAGGTAGCTTCTACACTTCTACCAAAAAACATAATGTACATTACAAAGTTAAAAAGTTCATCAAAATTTTAAGCTATTTGTGCTTAACTATCCAGCAGGAAGTCGTATTGTAGAATATTCATTATCTGAAACCCTGACATTGGTAAATACAAAAGCATGATAATTATTGTTTGGCAGTTTTGCTCTTCAATCAGCATGTAACAGCAATTTGCAAGGTCAAGGACAAAAAACAACGAATAATTATCCACACTTTCTGAAAGCCAGATAGATACATTGCATCAATGAAGGGCGCATATGAGCAAAATTCCCACTTCAGAACAAAAAAAAATGAGTTTAATATTTGGGAAATAATTCTTTTTCGGAGGTAAATATGCAAATGTCCGATCGTATCAAAAGAAAAGCACCAAAGTTTTAGTGAGTTTACGGGTTGGATAAATTTTCAGAAAGAAGAAAACTAGAAATGTAAAAAAAAAAAATAATAAAAAAACAAACAACGCTGCAGAATCCGAACAATACCAGCATTATTCTAGAAGATTTGTGACAAACCCAAACACAAATAGGACTATCTCAAAAGGACGAAGTATAAAGGCAGCAAACTCCACTGTTTCCACCCAATAAAAGGAAAAGAATAAACAAAACCGTCAATGCATATGAAGGAAATAAGAAGAAAGTGCGCAAAAGGGAGAAATTCATACAGGCATAAAACCGTCGAACTGAGTCGCGGCGACCATCTTCCCGAGGCGGAACTGGTCTTTTCCGATGGGGCTCTTACAGGTCTTGCACGACGATCGCGCCGACTTGGCGTATTCCGCCTTCCATGGCTTTGGCGGGGTCGCCATTGTCGAATCTTCTATGCGCCGCTCACAGATAGACTGGTCGGAGACTAGAGAAAGCGAAGAGGTTTTGTGTCAGAGAAAGATAATACATACGGTCGACTACTCGACCGAGTCCGGGAGTGGAAAGACTTCCTCACAAAAAAAAAAGAATAAAAGAGCATTAAGATCTTTTGTGACTTGTAAATTAGTAATTCTACATGTGGTTTATCACTGGATTACAGGTTTCTCCAGAAAAGAAGTGAAAATTGGGAGGCAGTTCTTTGGATGTAGAAATAAATAGTACAACACAATATGAAACTGGAGAGATACTTTGATGGTTGGAGGAGGAGGAGAGGCTCGAACAATAGAATATTTTCTTTTCGATACGATTTATTAACTTGCTTATTTTGAAAACGTAAAAAAACATAATTCAAAATACATATTGTAGATCGATAAATGAAGTTTATATGCATGCTAAATAATCAGTTATGCACACAAATTATTTTAGTATCGACTTACATGCATATCGAGTATGTGTTTTGCAGATTTCCAAACTTCACTCTCATCTCAAAGTTAGAAAATTTATTGTTGAGAAAACCAGACTTAAAAATCCGTACTTGAACGCTCCTATGCCATAATCCAACCATTGCACTAAGCACGCTTTTGTGATACTTGTGATGTTTCATTACGTAAATACATCACATTAAGTGCAAGAATAAGTAAAGTTACCGTATTTTTAGAAATGCAAAAAATGTTGAGTTTGATTCAATTTGATTCGATTAGCAACAATAGTGAGCTAAATGCCTAAATTGATTTTGATATAGTTCCGAATCAAATGACCTAGATCATTCTTTTCTCGTTCTAACTCAAGTTGATTAGTTTGGGGGCCAGACCCCCATATTTTCTTCAAAAAAACTCAAGTTGATTAGTGAGAATCAATTTTTAGTTTAGTGATTATTCGCAGTGATTTTTGTATGAAAGATCTTGAATTCGAGATCAGATAAAAATACTTTGGATCATTTAAATTTAAATAGCTTCATTCTCATCTTTATCTAAAAAAAAGAAAAAAAAGCTCAAGTTCATTAGTTGAGCCGAATATTTGTTATTGAAGATTATACTTTTTTGTTTGAAAGTTAATATTTTAAGATTAAAATTTATAAAAAGATAACAATTACAATCAACAAAATATTCATTACGTTAATAATTTATATCATATAAAATATTTTCCTTCAGAATCAGAATCAGTACCAACCGAGATGAGAAAGTTTGAACTTGAGTCATCATCGAGCCAAGGCAACTCGTTAATGAGGTGAGCCAACCCAGCTTCCGTGGAAAAACGAAAATTCAGTTAGACTTAATTTTTTTTCTTATTCGCAGAGTGATTTTTAGTTTAAATCCCACTTCACATCTCACATGTGGGTGCAAACCAAACATGAGCAATGACCTTTATTGTATGATTTTCAATTATATATTATGTCTGGTTGATTAGGGGAAGAGTATTATCTGCACTTGTTTTTAGGGATGTTGTCTGTGTCCATAAAATTTCAATCGTTAGGTTAGATTTGAACGGCTGACCGTTAACTATACGATTTAAGATGACTTTTGTAATAAAATATCAGATCGATTCAAATCTAATCGGACGGCTTATATTTTACCAGTGCTATTTGTACTCCTAAAAAGAGTGCAGATGATTTCGTTCCCTTGATCCGGCTCATAATTCTACTATTGATTTTAATATGACCAAATTAGGCTTATCATTGTGTCTGACACGTAATCCTGAAACAAAAAAAAACTTTTGATCAGAATTGTTGAATTAAAGATCAACAGTTCATATAATATCAATACTTCTAAATCATATGATTGTTGATCGACCGTTAATTTTTAATCCGACGGTCAGATGAAACTCTGCAGAGAGCGGAGAAAAAAATCTGCAAATGATACGATTGGTGTCTCATTTGATGAGGACTGATATCCTCTGCCTGTCTTTCCGCTCAGCAACGTGCGCATCTTAATATGAGTCGTCGAATTAAAAATCAAAAGTTCATTCGCCACTCGATCGCTACTCGATGAATCAGAAATCACAACAATCTTTAATCCCACGATTCCAACTAAAGATACGTGAGGATATCTTTCCCATTTGATCACGTATCCCATCTCCGAACCTTAGCTTCTCTGTGTTCTTTCTTTTCCCAATCCACATCTCTGAATCGAAATCGACCGTGAGAAGAGAGAGAGAGAGTAGCAATGGCATCGCATCGCTGTTGCGCGTTTCTCGAGATACTTCTCGCCATCATACTACCTCCGCTCGGTGTTTTTCTCCATTTTGGCTGCTGCTCCGTAAGCCCCTTCCCTTCTCTCCCCCATCCATCTGATCTCCTCTCTCTCCTCTCTCTCTCTCTCTCTCTCTCTCTCTCTCCAGCCTGGATTTTCGAGGGTTATCTTTAATTTTGGTCCCCAAAGCTACGAACCTTATTTGCTCCTGGTCTGATGCCAAATTAGACGCGTGTGTTATACACGAAGTCACGAATACAGGATCATGTATAGTTTTGTCTTTATGAAAATTTTAGTTTGCAACTACTAGTGGAACCTTATTTCCAAGTGGTAACTGTGAAAATTGTTCTTTTGCCTGGGTCATTAGGAAAAATGATCTAGTCACAGCAATGTGTACAATTGGCACAATTTCAAGTTTGACATATATATTCTGAAGACGTATATCAGAATTGGTTACTAGTATTAGAACAGAATTTGAAGTTCCAGGTCTGATTAAAAGTACGGTTAAATCAATGCTTGACAAATATGATACCAGATTTGGTGGCATGAAACAGTTTTTAAAGCAGGCATGAATTAAGATTGGTGGTCATTGCAGGTTTTGTAGGTTGTATTGTGTAAATTTTACAACTCACATAATACTTATTCTAGATGAAAATCCGAAGGATATTATGTGCAGATGGAAATTTAGAGCATCTCCGTCTCTGAAATTCAACAGTTTCTAAATGAGTTTCAGAAATGCAGATGAAAGCATCTTCATTCCTAACACTCTTATAGTTTTTCAATAATTGTCACATCAGTTTTAGAAATTTAATTTTTTTTAATTTCTAAACCCTCCATTCTTGAAACTAAAAAGTTAGAGTTTTTTAATTGTCACGTCATTAAATACTACCAATATTGTGGGAGACTGATCAATTTTAACCAATGATTAAGCCACGTCATAATTTATAAACTCTAAAGCAAAGTTGCTAAATAAGAAACTCTAGAACAAAATTGTTAAATAAAAAATCCGTCTACATCTCTGAAACTCATTTAAAAACTGCCACATCAGATTAGAAACTGAGTTTTAGGAATGAAGATGCTCTGAGTTTCTTATTTAGCAATTTTGCTCCTAGAGTTACTTATTTAGCATTTTTGTTTTAGAGTTTGTAAACTCTGACTTGACTCAATCATTGGCTAAAATTGATGAATCTCCAACATCACTTATAGTATTTGATGACGTGGCAATTAAGAAATTCTAACTTTTTAGTTTCAGGATGAAAGATTTAGAAACTAAAAAAGATTAAATTTTTAAAATTAATGTGACAATTATTTAAAACTTCAAGAGTTTCAGAAATATTAATGCTCTTTCAGGGGTTATATTAAAATAAATAATGTTTCCAATTGGGCTTATCTGTTTTACCCTGTGAAATTTACAGATGGAGTTCTGCATATGCTTGCTACTGACACTACTAGGATATGTTCCTGGTATAATATATGCCATTTATGTACTAGTTGCCATACAGCCTGATCGGTACTACTCCAGGGGCTATCATGAACCCCTCGTGTAATTCAACAAATTCAAGAGGCAGTTCAACTATTTGTATTTATTACTGAGGGAGAGAAATTTATGTACTTGGCTACTTAATAATGGAATTGAAGATGTTATGGACATAAGATCTTGTTGTTATCATGCATATAGTTTGTTGTTATTATGCGTATAGTTAAACAAACGCTTCTGTAACAATTTAATATTTGCGACGTTATACATTATATTCTTTATTGTTTTGCAAACATAACCATATTGTTTTTTCATTACTTCAACTGGATTTCATCTCTAGTTACCCCAACTTGTTTGAGACTTGAGGCTTTGCTGTTGTTGTAGTAATTGTAGTGCGCTTTTAAGAAATAAAGACTTGTATGTTGCTCGTAGGGGTGGAACATAATAGTACTAAACATCTAATTTTTTTTTTTTTTTTTGAGAGAAAAGATGGGGATCGGAGTCTCCAAATTTTATAGATCGTGAAACATGATTAATTGTACAAAACAGTGGTCCAAAAGAAAGAACTAAAAGGAAAAAAAAAAACAGGTCATCAAAGGGAAATCATATAATAAAGAATACAAAGAAGAAAACAAAACTCCTTGGCAGCAATTTAGTTCTGTTTGGTCTCATTGTCCTTGCAGCTGAAACCACATCCGATATTCAAGCTATACCTCCTCAGCAAGTGTATGTACCGGGTTATATTCATCTTGAAAATATTCAGAGATTCAATTAAGTCAAGATACAACTAAGTTCGGTTTTTTTCTCAAAAAAAAAAAACTAAGTTCGGTTTTTGAGTTTGAGATTAAACCCGGACACAAATACACTAAAATATAATTAAAAATTCATATTTTACTACAAAAATTAAAAAATACACTAAATTTTGCGTTTTTTAAATCAAGTTCGAACACTTATCCGAATTTGCCCTAAGGTGAATCCGCCACTTATTGTTGTTGCATGCCTGTTTGGAAATGATTCAACGAGAGATTGGTGCCCATTAACTGTGAAGTTACCTGAGCAAGTTGGTTTATTTATGGGCATTGATAGAATAAATGTACCACAGTAGTACTAAACATCTAATTGAATACATTAGTGTACATGTACATAAGCACAGTAGTACCCATGGAGCAGGGATATCCTATTGCTTGAAAGAAACACATGGGGTGTTAGTATTACGAGCTTTTGGTGAGTAATTTCAGACAAAAGAGGTAACTTGTTCAGTACTTTGCATCAAGGGTTTAATGTTGTTAAATGAGATTATGTTTGGGGTAGTGGTGGTTTAATGATTTATACTATAATGAAGTTGCCAAGTAAATTTTCGAAGACTTGCACCTTGATATTTCACTGCTTTTACAGTAGTCCAGTACTGGCACCTTACCAAGTGAAGTCCATGTCCTAATTGAGTTGCTGATTTTCTGAAATGAGAGTGCTATACTTAGATCTTTCCCACGAGATCTAAAATATATGAAATTCAAAACTCATCAATGGCTAATCTAGATTGGGAGTGCTATACTTAGATCTTTCCCACGAGATCTAAAAGATATGAAATTCAAAACTCATCAATGGCTAATCTAGATTGGGAGCGACAGTGTAATACACCAACAACAAAATCTTTTGTCCCAAACAAGTTGAGATAGGTTAGAAATGAAGCTCACGTCGGATTTCATTTCTATAAGATTTGCTGAATTTTTATGTTGCCTCGCCAAACTTATCACAATCTTTGATAAGTGCAAATCATATATATAAAACTTAGGATTTTCTTTGTGAAATTCGATCAACATTCATAGTTTTAGTTTTATTTGTGATAAACAAACATTATATACACTAGATGTACGTGCTCACACTCCGCGCGAAGAAGTTAAATTTTAAACTTTCGTATTATAATAATAAATTATAATAAACCGTTTAAATAATATAAAAAAATAAAAAAGCAACGGTAGGGAAAAAAGTGAAAAAAAAGAAAATGCTATAGTGAAAATACTTTTTGTAACCACTGTAGCTAAGTATGTTAAACTTTTATATATGTAAGATTTTAATATATTTTAACTTAGAGTTTATTATGTAATTTAAGTCAAGTTTCGTTTAATTTATATTTAATTAGGTCTAATTATTGTAAAAGTTCAAGTTATTGTTCTAGTTGTGATTAACTGCAGGAAAACATGTATTCTGGAGCTAAATGACACAATCAGACACTTTGGATCAACCCCAAACGACGAATGGAGCAGATTGGCCTACTGTCAAGTGTCTTGCAAGCATACAGGGAAGAGCACAAGTCATCAGATCTCTTGCGATCGCAACTCTGCATCATTGTGGCCGCAACCCAGAAGCTAGCTCTCAGACAGAAGACATCCATATCAAGTTCTATCTTGTTGCCGCTGCAACATTCGACTCTTACGGCCGCAACACATGAGACAGTTCCTGCCCGTGGAGTTTCTTACATTTAACTAAACACAAATGTAAACACAAGAAAAAATTGTAACGTTTATTAAATGCAACGTAAAGCAACAAAAAATTCTTACGCTCTTAAGATGTAACATAAGACACAAAAAGATATTTACGTGATCGTTTTGTGCGTTTTACAGTCAACCCTAGCCGTGAGCGTCACTTTTTCTCTCACCACAAGTCCACAGCAAAGTATGTCCAAAAAGTTACTTGTGGTTTTGGAATCATTGGGTTTGAACATAAGAATTTGAAATTTGAAATGACAAAATTCCAATGCAATTAAAGAAGTAAGGTGTATTTATTGCATGTGTAATTTAGCTCTGAAGTTAAAACACAAACATCTCAAACCTGATTTCTCACTTAAGAAGTGATTTTACTAAAACAAAGGTAGAATGAAAAAAAAAAGAATTCTGTGATTGGAACAATACCACAAAACATGTTCCTTACTATTCATAAGGCCATTCAAGATTTATTTGTAGTATATATAATAAGACCATACGCAGTTATTCACAAAAAATTTCAGAGCATGATTTGCAACCAGTAATTTCTATATTAGTTGTACAATATTTCACAAGAACTTCAGTCGAAAATGCTTGTTTTTGAGAAAGGTCTTTTATTGTTCTTTTTTGGGCTTTTTAGCCCAAATTGTTAATTTAGGATCCATGCTTTCACCCGTAGTATTACTTCGATATTTCTCTTATAAAATTTCTTGTGATGACTCGCTGTCGTAACGGTTGATTAGCATATATGAAATATATGAACCATTAATATTATTGATTTAATAAAGAAAACAGTAGTAAAAATTACAACAGCATTTACAGAAGGCATTTCTCATCTGCTTCTTTTGTACCATCAACATACATGCCTTGTTAATCACATAACATAATCATTTTTTGTATGATTATACGTCTAAAACAATTGGTATAGTATTAAATCTAACTATGTAAACAAGTACATGAATAACATATCTGTTAAATATAAGTTGAATACATTCAGAGAGCTGGATAAAACAATCTTTTGAAGCAAAGAACTTTTCTTGTATTTTTCATTTTTTCTACAATTTTGTATACATCTATTCGATCAATACTGTAAGAGGTAAAATAACAACTAATTGCATTTGCAGCTGTTACCTATATGTGCTCTGTTCCATCATAGGATGATGGTATTAACAATTCTACACCAACCAGTGCTGTATGTAATTTTTACTTTTCATTCACTAAAAAGAAAAATAAACTTCCTAAGCATTTGATCAGAAGCTTCATTTGTTCAAAAAAAAAAGTTCTGTACACAGAAAGTAGTTCAGCTAAGATTGGAAAAACTTTTTCTTCTTGGTGTTCTCATATCTTGAATTATCTTTGACACCCATTTGTTCTTGTTTCTAATGCCAGCAAGGTGCACCATAAAATCTCCATCAGAATAGGCTCCTATTATAATATATAATATAACACTAATGTGAGGTTAAATTCAGAAATATTACTTTAACAAATCAATTAACAGTACAAACAGAAGCAAGAGTGCTACTGACCTTGCCAAGTAGTCCAAGGTGATAGCATGAGTCGGTATACCGACTTCTTAGACGGGAACCATGGATAAGAGTTAAATAGGCATTGCATCGGCGAAATTCGGACATGAACTTGTGATTCCTCTTTGGGAAGGTTATCTAATAGGTACATCAGTGCAGTGTTGTCGCCGCTCTTTGTCGAACCGAACTGCACAAATGAGGTCTGATTCCACCATGTGTCCAGAAACCTGTCACTCCATTCTGACTTTCTAAAGAAGAAGACGCCTATGAAAAGGAAATTTTTATTCAATGAGCTTAGTGATAAATTACACAAATATTTAACAAGAAATTGGTGCAGTTTTATTTAAATGCAATGATGTTGTGCGGTATCAGATATAGAATGAAAAAACCCTGTTGGAAGTACATGGAAATACTCTGGGAAAACTCATAAAAGAGATCTTCAGAAAATACATGATTTTCTATTTTTTAGTTAAGGAATTTAAATCAAACTAATTAAATAAAGATAACTCTAGAAATAAAGATAATTTTAGCATACATTCCACATTTATGATACACCAAGTTCTTTTCTGACATATATTTGAGAAAAATATATCAAATTAAAAAAATAAAATTAAGACGTGTTTCTAATTATTAAGATAAGATGTGCATCAAATTTGAGTACTTAGTCGACTTTGTTATTCATTGCAACGTCACTTTAATCCACCATTAATTGTTTTTATGGAACATTGAATATTGTCTAAATTGACCCAAATTTATTTTGTCCCCTCAAGTAATTTAGAGAACATCTACAATTTTTAAATTTGAATAATATTTTTTTTTCAAAATATAAAATAAGAATTGAATGTAGCACAAAAAGTTGGATGTACGACAAAAACACCCCATCAAATAACAAATTCACATCCGGTAGGATATCCCATAAGGTGCTATACTCATACAATAGTCTACATAAACTCGAGATTTGTGTGTACGAATTTCGAAGTTATGTGAACTGTTCAATGAGTACTTCATCTTACGGGTACCCTTACGAAAAGGAATTCTCAAATAACATTGGTCCAAGACCAGCTAAATTTAGTGTCACTAAAACAAATACTACATTTTTATGTTTCTACCTTCCCTTGTTATGAAATTCAAATACTACATTTTTATGTCAAAAAAAAAAAGTCTAAATTTTTTTAGTGAGAAAAAACATATACTTACATTTTACTCTTGGAATATTTATTAAAATTCTTGTATTATAAACTAAACGGTCATCATTAGTATGCTTAAAATTTCTCTCAATCAACATTTGAAGCACCTCCCATAATTTATTAATTTTATTATTTTTTTGGGGATGAGCGATAATTACCTGCATTCACGCCATTATAATCTTCAGTGAGAATAAAATCCGGGGTTGAATTGAAATCACTACGACCAATTAGCGCAAGAATAATATTCTCCTACAATTATATAAACAAACACGAAATAAGATACTGATTTGTGAAGGCAATTAATGAAACCTCTTAATATTTTATTAATATCACAAGAAAAAAAATATACGGTCCCCAATAAGTTGGGGTAGGCACGTAACATTAATTCAATATAAATAAAAATTGTTTTGAGCAATATGGCAACAATAGGAATAAAAATATTAACCAAATATTGTTGATTTCTCAACCAAACCGAATTTTTAAACCAGAAAACTAAACAAATAATCCAATATTAACGATTCGTTTGACAACAAAAATAAACGATTGTTTGAACCGATTAAAAGATTTACACAATATAGTTGACACTTTTTATGAAACACGGAGTTGAAAATGGAAAATTTATACGTCAATGTTGTAAAATACAGTTTAGATTATTGCATAGCACACAAAAAAAAAATATCAGGATGCATATATAATATACCGACTTAAGTACTTAACAAGAAAAAGTTAAGTCGAATCATATCTAGTGCAGTGATAAGACACAAAATATTTATGAAAGAGGTGAAGAAATTTTAATTTCAAATTTATTTTCTGTGAACGTGTATTATAAGTTTACTGACAATAAATAAAAAAAAGAGTTGATATGATGTGACATATGTGCTGCGCAATTTGTAAAATTCAAAGAAATTTCTTTGAAGGAAGATAACACAATTTGGCGATCTAACTTGAAATTATGACCATAACTACTAACTAGGTGCCTAATTTTATTCAAACACGCCTCTTCTTCAGTCTATCCAATAGAATTGAAGTGCTAATTGAAATGGTACAGAAAAATATTTTATTATCCCAGCTACTTGTCAAAATTAGTGACAAGTCAAGATCTGTAATAAATACAATTAATCAGGCGAATAGAATTAATGGATTGTTTGTATAATTAGACCCATGCACGTTTGCTCTCTTTTTTTTATTCAATATTTGCAAGTTTATATAACACACAAATTTAAACTTGAGAAAAAACCGTAAAAAATATTAGTGAAATTTAAACTCCTGATCTTTTCATGAAAATCTTATGCTTTAACACTGCACGTATGCTTCCCTAAAAATGTCATTTCGATTTTATTATCGGTATTACTAACGTAAAGTTGAAAAAAGAAAAAAAAAACACAGTTGACAATAACTAAAAAAGTTATAAATATATAAAATATTAGACCAAAATTAAGAAACACTCATCATAAATACTTTTTGGAAAACAAATCATTTTTTGAAAAATAGATGAGTGGTCTTTGTCTTCAAATGTTATTAAAGTGATCTAGAGTTCTTCAATAACCTTTAACTTTTTTTTTTTAAAAAATTCGAACCAAAAATTTTCACTTGAAGCCCGTTGCTCTTTAAAACAAATCATTTTAAAAAGAGTCGACCATTTTTGTTAGGATTGCATGTGATTTGCCACAGAAAAACCCCATACAATTAACAACATAGCACATCCCCTGTTATTGCACCACGGATTAACACATCCCCCGCTGTTTCACAGAATATAATTAGCATCCCCTGTTATGATAAAGGTTACTTTTATTTGATAAAAATGATAAAAGGTTGCTTACAAGGTATATGTCCGGATTTGTCACCAAGGTGTCCTGGAGAAAATAAGGGGGAAACTTCGTTAGGCCTATTTAATTTGATAAGCCTTTTGACTCATATATATATATATATATATATATATATATATATATATATGAGCAAAATTAAAATAATATATATAGTACACCACCTTCCGTACTATGTATATATATATATATTGCTCAATAAATAGAGATTTAAGTTGCTCAATAAATTATTCATATCAAAATATTATAGAAAATCAAATTTCGTGATTTTTAGAGCTTTCTTGCTATTTTTTGAAATATTTTTTAAGAACAACTCAGATTTAATACTACAAAAGTGTAATTTCTGAGCTGTTTTTAAAAATATTTAGAAATAACAAGAAAGCTCTAAAAATCACTAAATTTCGTTTCCTACAAGATTTTGTTACGAAGAATTTATTGAGTGACTTAAATCTCTATTTATTGAGCAATATATATATGCATAGTACGGAAGGTGGTGTACTATGTATATTATTTTAGCATTGCTATATATATATATATATATTACCTAGTAATAAAAACAAAAAAAAGGAATAAAATAAAAGGTTCATAAATTACCGAACATAACACTTATTAATAAACCAAAAGGGCATAAATTATAATATAACAGTATTATATAAAAAAAAGTTATAATATGCTAATAAAAAAATGGCATATACACAAGACAACATGACAGTTTCAGCAATCTTTATTCCTTTTGCATATTGTCTTCAAATGAAAATAAAAGCATTTTAAAGATGAAGTTGCATGAAACAATCACACTTACAGCATCGTTCCAAAACACCCAGTCATGATCCCGCAAGGCCGACTTGACGGCGAGGATCTTGCTCCAGCTCGGAGGCCGGCTTTTATCGACCATCCAACTCGCATCGATAAAACGATACCCCATCTTTTTGGAATAAGCATTTTTATTCTTCCACACCGCCTCCTGCACCTGATTGGAAAGGCTAACAATTGCCATCCTCGGACGACTATTGAACGGTACCGAAGAACCCACAAGTGGCGAACAACTTCGACCGAGGTTGTTGGCGTTTCGGAGAACAAAGGACGCAAGGTCGAAGGTCCAGATGGCAAGGAGGAAGGTGAGAGGTATGAGAAGAAGCCATGGCCTCTGGATTTTGATGAGTTGGTGCTTTGATGGCAACCTAGCAATTGGTCTTGGAGACATGTTTAATTGAGTAGTTTTTGGTGAGGTAAAGGAAAAGAAAAAAAAGAGGTGTTACTATTTTGGTCGCAATTTGGATGTGTGTTATATAAGATCAGGTTTTGCGAATATGTCCAAATATTTATCTTATTTAGTATTCTAATCAATTGTCTAGGAAACTTCTTTTTTTTTTTAATTTGTTTCTCTTGCAATCTTGTCCTTTAAAGTAAATAAGGTTGTTGGTAATACTTTATAATCAGTGGTTTGTGATTAAACTAAATTTGTTTCCTACGGAGTACCATCAATTACCTCATGATCGAGCAACATATAATAATTAATATACGAGGGAATACTTTATAGACAGTGGTTTGTCATTAAATTAATTTTGTTATTTTGGGATTTCCATCAATTACCTCATGCATGATCATCAAGGGAATACGTGCATTATTCCTGCTGAAAACAGGGAATATGATCAGGTAGAAACTGGATTAATTGGTTTTTACATCTTTCTTAAAATATTCCTAATCTAGGAAAGGACAATTAGTGTGTTAATTTTATCATTAATTAAATAATGGATAATGTTTCGTAGATACCACATTTGATACCAACTATTGATATCGATTTTATTATGCACATTTAATTGAGTTATAATGCACATTATTTGAGTTATTATGCATGTTATACCATGTAAACTATTTCATTACAGAAGATAACATGCATAATAACTCAAATAATGTGCACGATAACTAAAGGTACATAATAAAATCGACAACATGTATAACTATTTCATTACAAAAAAATAAAATGCATAATAACTCAAATAATGTGAATGATAACCCAACCAAAGATGCATAATAAAATCGGTATCAATAATTGATATCAAATATGGTATCTACATATCAGCTCCCTTAAATAATTGATATGTTACCAACGTCGTCTAGTACAGTTGATTAAGACATTAGATCTTCATGAAGTAGGTTCTGATCGAGTTCAAACCACACTTTTCTAATTTGTTTGTTAGTGTGTGTTGTAAATGTATGGACAATGAATAAAAAAAATTGATACGGCGATTTCTTTTCATATTGCTAATAATATTTTGAAATTATTTCACTGATATACAATTTTTTAACATTATGTCCTAATATGAAATTATTACATTCCGGGATCATTCACCTATTGCTATTGTCTATTTTACCAGAAATAACTACATGCAAATTCTGGACACCTCAATTAAAGGTGATTCAAGCATCACCATTAACAGAATCTTTAAAAAGCTTCTCGGAAATAAAAAAGTTAAAAAAATAATATACAACAAATAATTGCAATCAATTTATTTTCCATTCTTATATTTTTATAGATTCATCAATCGTTCCGTAATTTTTTAAGAAGTAGATATTTGTCACATATTAGCTTGATTGATTCCAATTTTTTACATAAGAAACACATAATTTTAAACTAAACATATAGAAATATAAAATAAACTTCATGATATTTTAGGCCATAATTTTATTTTTAACCCATACATATTTTAATTTTGTCCCTTCATGGACCATGATTTGGAAATTACATCCTTTTGAGTTTTGACAATTAATCAAGTTTATGATATAATTTGAAAATACGGTCTTTACATAATTAACAGAATTGTTAGGGTCGGAATTTGAAATTTCAGAATTTTCAACTGTTAAAATTTTCAACGCCTTATGCTAATACATCTGATAATAAGAAAGTGAATTACGTGATTAGTAAGTATAAAAACTATTTAACAATATCTTTTTTTATTTAAATTAAAATTGTGCTCGCAGAATAATTAGCCTCCTATAATTTTATTGATGAATCATGGAAGTTCTAGATAAGTTTTAGAATTAAGTTTATCATTGTTGTAAAATTGTACTCCGCAATGAGAATATTAATTATTGATACCATTAGAACAAAGCAAATTAAGTCGAAAATATTGGCAAAAACTTGCGTACTAAAAATAATGAGTATACTGAATACTCTAACTCATTTGAACCGTTCAATTTCTCGAAATTGGTGAAATCCGACCAAGCTATTGATTTCCCTTGCTTCTAGTGATTCACTTTAATTTTGCGGTATTAAAAAAAAAAAAATTTCACCAATTTCGAAAAATTAAATAATTCAAATAAGCTAGAATATTCAATATGCTCGTTTTTTGCCGAAACTATTCCAACTAATAGTGTTCTATAGCTGTTGGTTGACTCAAAAGCATGGCAATTAATAGCTATATTTTTCTTATAAATGTAAGGAAATGCTTCTAGATTGTACAAGTTTGCATCCTTCTAGTCTAGATTTACAATCTAAGTTGGGCCAGTTCATAATTACTTACTATAGTTGTCATGTACTTGTCATGTACTGTTATCTAATAATGGAAAAGATATAGGTGTAATTTGCAAAAGAATTTGTCTTATTCTAGAAGCTGCCATATGCAAGGCGGCTGGAATCAATAAAGACTTTGGCAACTAACAAGTAACGACTGGTTGTGGTTGACTTAGTGTTGTGCCAATACTTGAGCGCCGAAAATTTTAAAAATAAACAAAATAAAATGAAAAAAAGACTAAAATAAGAACATATATTTTTTTTTTACTAAAATTTTATCTCGACTTTTACAGCAATAACCATATTTACTATCTTAATGTTAAATACTAAATTATATATTTTTTTATTTTGATCAATTTGTTTTCTATTAAATAAAAAATGTGCTAAGTTTATTAAATTGAATTATTGTTAATAAATTGAATAATAATATTAAAAATAATAGTTATAAATATGGTTATTGCTGTAAAAATTTTGAAATAAAAATCATTAATACTATTTTTATCTTCCTAAGGTCATTCATGAAAAAAAAATTGAACTTTTGAACGTTGAAAAATTTATTAATTAAAATATTAATAATTTAATACAAAAGTTGAATTCAATTTATGTAAGTTTTTGTAACGACTTTGACTGTGCTCGTCGAGACTGTAATTAATTTTTTTTTATCGTCGCAAGTCATCAAGCTGTAAATGTCTGAGTCTACTTCCACCGCGTCAAGTCTGATTTGCGATCGGAGAAACGAGCGATTCAAAATTGATTCTGACACAAATACATGATAAAAATTACAAATTAAGGCATAAGTTGATAGTGGAGCCAAATTTTAGATGCGCGTTTCTCCGATCGCAAATCGGACTCAACGTGATAGAAGTAGACTCGAATATCTACAATTCGATGGCTTGCGACGATAAAAAAGAATTAATTATAATCTCGAAGAGCGTAGTCAAAGTTTGTAGAAAAAAATGTTAATCATACTTAATATTTTTTTTGTAACAAGTTCAGCTGCGCTCGTCGGGATCATAATTAGTCTTTTTTTATCGTCGCAAGACATCAAGCTGTAGATATTCGAGTCTACTTTTATCACGTCGAGTCTGTTTTGCGATCGGAGAAATGAGCAATTCAAAATTAAATCCGACGCAAACTCATGATAAAAAAGACTAATTAAGATATAAGTTCAAGATGGAGCTAAATTTGAGATGCACGTTTCTCCGATCGCAAATCAGACTCAACGCGGTGAAAGTAGACTCGGATATCTACAACTCGATGATTTGCGACGTTAAAAGAAATAATTTATAATCCCAATAAGTGCAGTCGAATTCGTTACAAAAACTTACCTAAATACAACCCAACTCATCAATTAAAATATTAATATTTTTATTAATTAAATAATCCACTCAAATTCCATACGAGAGCAGCCGTTTAAATTTTGTATAGAACCGGAATCTTAGTTTCCGGTTGGAAACCGGATTCTAAGTTTCCGGTTTTCCTATTTTGGTAAGAAAAATATATATTTTCTTATTTTAATCTTTTTTCATTTTATTTTGTTTATTATTAAAATTTTCGGCTTGAGCGGGTCGTTTGTGGTTCGATTCGTACTTGGACCGTGATCGATTTGATCCGTGGTTAAGATTCGACTCGATTCGTGGAAAATGGATCCGTGGATCTAAGGCGGGTCGGGTAGGCCAAAAATTCCGAAACTCGCTCGAACCCGTGCCCGACCTGTGGCAAACCCGATTCGTGCCTGACCCGTACCCGACCAGTGGAACCTGTTCTAGATTCGTGCCCGACCCGTGAACCCGTAACAGATTCATGTCACTTTATGTTATTTCAAAGTAAAAAAAAATTCAAAAAAATAAAAAAAAAATCGAAATAAAAAATAAAAAAATAAATAAATCGACAGAAAAATTAATTAAAAAAAATAGTTCATACAATTATTTCATAATTTTTATACATTTTTCGGATTTTTTTGGAATTTTCAATTTTTTCAATTAAAAAAAAAAGAAAAACCCGTGCCCGACCCACCTCGACCCCCCCCGGGTTTATCATGGATCAGGTTGACCCTTTTCACTTTAGACTCGTGCTTACCCAACCCGTGAATCCGTGATACCAGTGGACCCGTGATACCCGTAGATCCGTGGATCCGTCCGGATTGAATCCACGGGTACCCAACCCGTTTGTAATACCCTAGGTTAACTGCATATAATATACTATAATAGACACATTCAAATATTTTGGCAGATACAGAACTAGTTAGATAGCTACCGAAATAGCCAACCAAATTTATGGACGATCAGTACCAGACTTTTTTTTCTCTCATATAAAAGTTCAGGCTCTCTTTTTCTATGGTAATCCTATGTATTTAGAAAATCTTTGTTTTTTAATACAAAAATTAGGGTTAAGTTATTCAAAATTAAATATTTAAAATTACAGCATTCGAGTTTAGAATTCAAAATCTCTTACATAAAAATTGTTGTTCTTAGTCATTAAATTAATTAAGAACCTATTCTTTGTCTTTAGAAAATCAAAATTATAGTTTCAGAAATTAAAGATAGGTGACTGATGTTTAAGCGAGCACCGTAACATTAACATCACTCTTTTATTATTATTATTTTTTTCAATAACGTGTGATCCACGCTGTTAATATTTAACAGCAACAAAAATAGATTATTAATTGGCAGAATCTATTCGCTCCGGTTATTTGTACACCAAATAATTTTCCGAAGATTAAACCAAGCAAATGCCACGGACCCATATCGAATTATTCCTTTTTTTTTAAAGTAATTGATATTTCAGTCACTATATATACTGCGCAAAAATTTGTATTGTTTAATATTTATTTTTGGATAATCTTAATTAACCCAATCCTCGAGCTCTTAGAGTTTTACATATATATATAGTACATGTGTGTTATGAATTGGCAAAATATCGAACCTGTTGAGTATGAAGGTATTAATTTAAACAAAATATTTTATTAATTTGTCAAAATATATTTTTATAATCTTTACAACTCAAATATTTTGTAACTCCAAAATACTACATTCATAATCTCTTAATATTTTCTAACCTTCTAACTACTACTAACTATTTCTTACAAACTCTCCAAACTCTCTCTTACAAGTGAATTGTATTTGTTGTTTTTCTTGATTTCTTGATGGGAGATATGACATCAATATTTATACTATTCAATGGAGATCTCTAGAATTTAGATATTTTCTATAAAGATATCTAGATATATTCTAGAATAATTCTAAAAACTTTGATCTTTTGAGCATGGTAGTCTTCTCTGTCATTTGAGCTTGGGTCAATGTTGTTTCTCTCAACCCCCCCCCCCCCCCTCAAGACTTTAAAGTATTGATCTTCTCGATATCACTTTTACTTTTTATACTTCGCGTCCATCTGAATCATCACGCTTCTTGTCGTAGATTCATTTTGATGTCTTCGATGGATCTTCTCGATTCTTCATAGTTGATGCCAACTTCTCATGTTGCATCTCCAAACACCATCGTCGAGCTTCCTTCATTCCTTGACGGATCTCCTAATTGTCTACACAGTCACACAATCTTACTTGTCTTGCAGTCTTCTTCACAATTGCGACACTTCTTCTCTCCTCATCGTGATCACCCTCCTTGGTGATGCATTCCATCTTGGTGCTCTCTTGTGGCTTCTCCTTACAAGCTACCGCGCAGCTCGCAACATTAGTCTGCTCCATGACTGACTCTTCATTAAACCACGGCTCGAAATTGATTTCCTCTTCTTTAGGCTCCACAGCCTCTTCGATGTTCCTCACGTCGACTATCGCAATAGTCGTCAGTGCGTCCCACTTTTTTTTACTCGGGATTTCCTCTAGTACCTTCTCCTTACCAGCCACCACGAGGTTTCCTTCCTCTCGATTGAATCGGCACTCTCGTGCATAGTGCCCTCGTCGTCAGCAGTTGTACACTTCACGCTTCTATTGTGGGATCCACTACGCTTGGCTCCTCTGCCCTCTCGACCTCTTGAAGCTCCCTCAAAACATGTGCATTTCTCACACTGAGCACATGTTGTCATCTCTGCTTCACGTGCTTTTCTCCACTTCTCTTCCTTGGACGCTTCTTAATAGGTTGTTGGTTCCATGTCAACTTCGGTTATGACAACATTTGCATACTTGGTGTTGGGCCGCTTCTGTCTTGTTGACCTTTGTAGTGGTGGAGACAACTCTGCTATTTCTTCTTGCAGGTTCGAAATTACTTCTTCATGTACTCCCTCTGTCATGGACTATTGTCCTTGGAGGATGTTGGACTCTTATATTCTTCATTTGTGGCCTTCAAGTCTTCTTGATTTGTATCTTTAATACTTGTCTCATGTTGCTCCAGTTCTGGTTGGATCATGTCTTTGGTTGGCCACCATGTCGATGCTTTATCGAACACCACATTTCTTGAGGTGTAGATTCGCCCAGTCGTTGGGTCGCAACATCTCCAGCCCTTTCGCTCATCGTCATAGCCGATAAATTGTTCATATTGAAATCAATTTTCGTGATTTTTTTAGCTTTCAAATTATTTTTAAATATTTTTTAAAACAACAATGTTTAATATTAAAAAATGACCTCTTCATAAATTTTTTTAAAAAAAATTAAAAGTAGATAGGAAGCTAAAAAATCACGAAATTTGAATTCATATAAAATTTCAATATGAATAAGTATGTTTTTAAATTACGAGCGCAAGAGTGTTTTTAGGAAAATAGTAGTTTTACTCCATTACTTTTATTATTTATATTTTATATTTTATAAAAAACACATATTATTAATTTATTTTATATTATCCATTAAGAAAACAAGTGAATGATGTAATTTCAATAAGAAAGGAGAGGAAATGAGTCTAATCCACGCAGCTTGTTTTTTCAACGGAAATATTGAATTAAATAAGATGCTTGGTGTCTTGAATAGATCACTGATGATGTCATCCATCGAGTTAGCCAATCCAAATAATTTGTTGCATTTTTAAATATATTTCCTGTGGCTTGGAGCTTAGGTTACTCAGGAACCGGATCTCCTGCTCGTAAATCCCTGCTTGTTTCGATTTGGACTGTTTAAAATTTATCTAACGGTTAAAGCATCTGCTTTCTGAATCAAATCACAGCCGTTCGTGACGATCGAGCGGTCGGATCGAAGACAAGCAGGAATTTACGAGCAGCAGATTCGGACCCGGTTACTCAGGAGGTGTCGCATTCCACGACTAAACCATCTTTGGTCGTCGACTCGCAATATTCCTTAATTAACTAACTACTTCAGTTTAATGTTGCTTATATTAGAATATATGATCAATAATTAATTAGATACCATAATACGATTACTTCCTGATATTCTCCTCTGGACACAGTAACATGTTCTAAAATTTTATTTCGGAATTATTTTTTTAATTAGAGCTGGGAAATCATGAAGCTTCTCTGTCAAGCAAGCAAGGAATGACTTAGGCTGAAATTGACAGATATATGCCCCCAGGAATTGTCAAATTTGCATACTAGTACCTAAGGATTTGACAAAATCCGGGTCCGATCCGGCCCGAGAAATCCGAGGCCGCGATCCAACCCGATCCGACTCGAGACTCAACCCGTGCGAACCCGTTAAAAAAAAAAGGGAACCAAAGATGACTTGCGGCCACTTTTTTGGAAAAATCCATCTCAAATCATGCCCGGGATTGGATCGACCGACCCGTCAACCCGTCCAAAGTTCGTCCCAAACCCGTCGAAACCTGTCGAAATTTGCTGAAACCCGTCCAAACCCATGCAAAATCTGTCCCAACCCGAAAATAACCAATTAAATTAAAAAAATAAAAAATTTCAAAAAAATCAAAATATAAAAAAAACCCCGTCCAACCGGTCAATCCAACCCGGACCGCCCCCCCCGAATCCGTCTCAAAATCGACAGTCCGCCGACCCATAGACCTAAGACGAGTTGCAGCCGGCCGACAAAATTTGAACCCGTCGAAACGACCCGACTAGGGATTTAATAACGGGGCTGGTCAGGTACCCGTGGATCCGACCCGTCCGGATCCACGGGTACGGCGGGGCGGGTATGCACGGGTCCGAACCCAAAACCCCCAACCCGACCCGTGATAAACCCGGGCGGGTCGGATCCGTCCGACTTTTCGAATTTTTTTGAATTTTTTGAATTTTTCGATTTTTTTTTTATTTTTTTCGAATTTTTGAATTTAAAAATGCACATTATTTTAATATATATATAATTTTCTAATTTTTTTGAATTTTTTTGATTTTTTTTGAATTTTTTTTTATTTTTTTGAATTTTTTTGAATTTTGCACGGTTCCACGGGTCCACGGGTCGGGCACGGGTCTAGACGGGTTTGGAGGATTTGGGACCAACCCGACCCGTGCTAGATCCGTGGATCCGGGATCCACGAGTCGGGTCGGATCCGGGCACGGGCACGGATCGGGCACGGACGGGTAGACCCGCCCGGATTTTTTTTAATCTCTAGACCCGACCAACCGTTGGACCAGGCGAGTTTGAACTGACCTGGTTCATTGTCAATCTACTAGTAACTCGTTGAAACCGGTGATTAATTAAATTATAATATGATAACTCTTACGGTAAGATTTATTACTGATATTTGAAGAAATAAAACTACGAACGTGTTTCTGATTATTTTAATTTAACACATATTAAATTTAAATTTAAATTAAATTAAATTTTGATTGACCATTGATCATAAAGTCCGTAAAACTTGCTGATGCATTTTTTAAATTATTCGATAGAAACAATGTTTTTAGAACCGGACCGGACATCGACTCGAAAAAACTTCGGATCAACAATTCACCAGTCGGACCGCTGGGTCAATCGGTTCAATTGCTGACATTTTCACTTATATTAATTAGATATAAATTTTATATATCAAAATGGTTAAATTTAAATGAAAAATAAATCATTTTAATAAATCAATAAAGACGAGTTGATTCACAAAAATATAATTGGTTGTTCCGCTGGATCAACCAAATCAATTGTTGATATTTCAAATACATTTTTATTAATGCTAAATGATGATTAATACATTATCATCATATATATTATATTTGTAAAAATTATGCCTATATATATTAAATAATTATATGGAACATTTCGTAATAAGGACAAAATTTGTAAAATTTTGATGAAAATAAATTGTTTTAAAAAAATATAAAATGTAATAAATAATAAAATATCAACTTTTTATGTTAAAAAATATGTTAAGATGAATAAGTATAGTTTATATCATATTATCTATATAACTAATGATATTTATAATATTAACAAAATATACGGTCAGGATGCAAAACTTTATCAAACAAAGCTTTGAATGCTTCACAGGAGCTTATTTCGCCTGTAATTTATCAAACGTAAGATCCATCATCCATGTGGCCGGTGGCCCTTCTCCATTAGATTTAGATAGCGCTCTCAATAAATAAATAAATTCAAGCAAAAAAAATAAATAAATAAATAAAAATAAAAAAACTGCAAAGGTCCACGTGCTAATGTCCATTTCCTGAAGCATCAAAGGAATACCATGCATTTAATCGATTTTTTAGATCCGGGTCAACCAAATTTATCAAAAATCGTTCAGTTATTCGGTTTTTCTCCGGTTCATTTGCATGTACGGTCTTTTAATAAAATTTGATAGATATTCAATCTAAAGTAATTGTGGTATATACATAATTCAAATTATTTTATTTATATTTTCCAAATATATATTAACTTGGCTCATAAATAATAGTCCGGGGGAATTGAAGTACAAAATAATCTTTTTATTTATATATATATATATATATATATATATATATATATATTTCTCCGCTAGACAAATCTGCACGTGTTGGTGAAGACAAAATTCAAATCGTAAATAAAATTATACAAGGCCAATATTTCCTGAGTCGGTTTAAATAAAAGAGCAGCGCGTTTGAAATAGTACAAAAGATAAATAAGTAAAGAGTTTGCTAATTATCGCTATAAAATTTCGCTCATATTGATTTCACCACAAAATTAACGTTTTTCTACATACACAATTAGACAATCTTGAAATGGGAGCAGATATATTCTAAATCTAGAAGAGTTGACACAGTTCTTTTTTATACGGCGCTCATGGCCAAGGCAGCATTTGCTTGAATGTTTCATTTGCTGTATAGAATGCATCTAAATCTAATGATGAATGGAAGGTACAAGTTTGACACGGAAATGTGCTATTATTTTTAAATCTAAATCTAGAAGAGTTGACAATGATGAATGCAACTACGCAAGGTACAAGTTTGGCACGGAGAGGCCTTCTAGAGGAAACGATGCATAGTGGAACTCTACATGCAATGGAACCGCATCTCCTGCTCGTAAATTCCTGCTTGCTTTCCTGCTTGTTTCGATCTGGACCGTTCAAAACTCATCTAACGGTCAAAGCATCTGCCCCTTGAATCAAATCACAACCGTCCGTAGCGATCGAGCGGTCAGATCGAAGACAAGCAGGAAAACAAGCAGAAATTTACGAGCAGCAGATTCGGACCCACATTCAATGATGCAAGCAACAATTTTATTATCAAAATACATCATAGTAGTTTATACGAGTTGAAGGCCGGGAGCAAGGAATACTGTACGAATACAGAATACTATACATGCCTTACCAAGTTATGTACGTACGAATACTGTACTTCATCATTTAATTAATTCTAGAGCATTATTGATTTATATCCCCTAGAGCATTATTGATTTATATCCCCAACTTCTACCAACCACAACATTTTCTGTACTTCTGATATATTCGATTAAACTAACACATATGAACAATTTGAATAACTTTTTAACATATATGATGCACATTTGAAAGGGTAAAAGTGTTAAGTATAGTTGATATATTAATTAGAATAATATTTTACTTCGAATACTTAAAAAAAAATTGGATCCAAACTAACAAAATCCTCATAACTGCGTCGGATTTCTTCCCAATGTTGTGATTATCTTAATAATAGAAATGTATTAGTTCTGTTCAATATTCAGTGGTTATATTTTCTTACATGAACTGATCATGTAGCATTTATTTGGTGATTATGTTGAAGTGAAATTTGCAGTTATTACACTTGTATATGGTGCTTATGTGCCTTAATCTTCTGATTTTATATTGTCGGTTATTGACTATTACTATCAGGCATCATGCATTAATTAATTAAATTTTAATGCATTGTTCATGTTGTATTGGAGGTTGAGTTTCCGTACCAACAATAAATCCTAGCTTTCATTTGCTACTTGAAGCTATGGAAATTGATTTTGACCGTTTGAAATAATTGTCGGTTTTCTGTGGCATGTTTAGAAGGAAATTTAATTGAAAGTAAGTAAAGCCTGCGTAGAATGTAAGGCC
>CAXKVX010003460.1:0-32456 GCA_964058865.1 Eleocharis quinqueflora | reverse complement strand
CTTCCTTTTTCTTCTCCGACAATTTTTTTCTTGGGCCAGCACCAATATTCTCCTTCCATCGGTTTTTCAAGAAAGTAGAACTAGGCCTTAAATAGTTGGGATAATTTTGTCTGTGCCACTCAAAATTGAGAAAATCTCAGAAATATCACTCATAATCGATTTATTTCATATTTGCCACCCAAAATCATTAATATCTCCTATTTTTGCCACTTTTTTTCAAAAAGACAAAAATGCCCCTATCATGGCTACTTTGTGTCCAAGTTCACTACAGCTACCACCGAGCTCGCTACTGATGTCGCTCCGAAGGATGTTGTAATTGATTTTGGGATCGACTTTGGAGAAGGAGAAGGCAAACTGGTGTCGGTACAGAAGAGGAAGAAGAAGCAAAGAAGTCATGGTAATGGCATTTTTGTCTTTTTGAAACAAGTGGCAAAAATAGGAGATAACAACAATTTTGGATGGCAAATATGAAAGAAATTGATTATGAGTGGCATTTCTGAGATTTTTCCAGTTTTGAGTGACACCGGCAAAATTATCCCTAAATACTTTTGTTATATCGTGAACCGACCTTCATTCTTTTTTCATCAGAATTTCTAAAATGCCCGTCAAATTTTCAAGAAAATGACCCAGCACGATAAATTGAAGATGATTCAAGATTCTCCGTTGGCGGCGGCAAAATTATTAAATGAATTAGTTCAACAATCGATCATGCCTATATAAGTACAGCAACCTGCTAAACCTTTAGATATACAATTATTTTCACCTAACCCTACATTAACTATCGAAGATTCCGAGCAACCTTTGGTGTCATCGTCCTTCTGCTCCACTCTAGTTCAAACAATATATCATCTCCGATCAAAGTGGCGAAGACAGTCTCTCAACCTACATGAGAAATTAAGGATATGTGAATCAACGAATCAAAGATTAGCGTCCAATTGCTACAAACCCTAATTTCTTTAGATTGAGAAATAAACTTTCATATCTTGGTTCTGAGAGAGAAAGAGGAAACATCTCATATTACCATTGTGGAGACTCTGGCCATATCGTTAGTTAGTGTCGCAGCGTAGTGGTGTGTTTCTCGTGTGGTCTGTAGGTCACACCTCAGCCTCTTGCCATGCTATTACCATGATTCCATCATCTACAAGCTTTCCCCTTCTCTGAAATCTCTCGAGGATGCAAATCGCTTTCCTCCGATCAATCTTTCCCTAAAATCCAGAAAATGTCAAGCTTTGCGGTATCGTGAAGAAAAGTTTGATGATATATGATGGGAAAGAGAAGGGTGCATTGAAACTCATCTAGCCAATAACTTTTCAATCCATGGCAAGATCTGTTTAGCTAGAGCCATCCTAAGAAATTGTTCCTTCTTGAACCTCTAAATGACAAATGGAGATCAAATGCCATCTCTAATGATAAGATCTGACTAGGAGGAGTTTCTTTCGGATTTAAGCGTACAATGCCTTGAAACATATTATCAGGCCAGCGAAAACTTTACAGTTTGGGTCAAGATCACGGAATTGCCTTATGAACTTTGAAAGGAGTTTGAGTTTGTTAGAATAGCACAAAAACTAAGTGGTTTCTTAATTGATAATGATTCAATCTGCAAGTCTCATGCCGATTTTACTGTGTTACGCTTAAGAATAAGAGTTTCTAATGAGAATGTCAATTCAAAAAAGAAAATATATGTTATTTGATACTAATACAGAAAAATATTTCTATTTCTTAAATATAGAGATAGATAACGTATCAAACTAGTTCTAGTGAGGATTAATGGCATCTGGATGGTAGGACTAGACATTATTAGATTTTTAAATGAAGTGTTTTTTTTTCGAATACTTCATTTAAGTGTGGTAATCTTTCTTGAAACCACCACAAAGAAGCATAGAATACCACTCCAAGTACTTCATGTCCGATTACATCATTTATAGGTAGTAACCTTATAAGAAAACACCACATAGCATCTTATCATGCTACGAGAAATGTTTTTGATCCGAGTACTTCATTTACGTGTGGTAAACTTTCAAAAAACTCCAAATCTTTCAGGAAATCACCACGAAGAAGCGTAGAATATCACTCTAAGTGTCATGTCTGAGTACTTCATTTATGGATGGTAAACATTAAAAAAAACCACAAAGCATATAATATAGCTACGAGAAGTGTTTCTGATCTAAGTACTTCATTTATGAATGGTAAACATTCAAAAAATACCACAAAGAATCTCATCCTGCTACGAGAAGTGGTACTGATCCGAGTACTTCATTTTTGGGTCGTAACCATTCGAGAAAACACCACAAAGCATCTTATCCTACTACGAGAAGTGTTTCTGATCTGATTACTTCATTTATGAGTGGTAACCTTCCAAGAAACTCTAAACCTTTAATGAAACCACAAAAAAGAAGCATAGAATACCACTTTAAGAGCTTCATGTCTGAGTACTTCATTTATGGGTGGTAAACATTCAAGAAAACACCACAAAGCATATAATCTAGCTACGAGAAGTTATTTTGAAACGAGTACTTCATTTATGGGTGGTAAACATTCAAAAAACACCACAAGGCATCATAACCTACTATGAGAAGTGTTTCTTCTTCGAGTACTTCATTTAAGTGTGGTAACCTTTCTTGAAACCAACACAAAAAAACATAAAATTCCACTCCAAGTACTTCATGTCTGATTACATCATTTATGGGTGATAAACATTCAAGAAAACACCACAAAGCATCTTATCATGCTACGAGAAGTGTTTTTCATCCAGTTACTTCATTTATGTGTGGTAAACTTTCAAGAAAACTCCAAATCTTTCAGGAAACCACCACGAAGAGGCGTACAATACCAATCAAAGTGTCATGTCATGAGTGCTTCATTTATGAGTGGTAAACATTCAAGAAAACACCACAAAGCATATAATCTAGCTACAAGAAGTGTTTCTGATCTGAGTACTTTATTTATGGGCGGTAAACATTCGAAAACACAACAAAGAATCTCATCCTACTACGAGAAGTGGTACTGATCCGAGTACTTCATTTTTAGATCGTAACCATTCGAGAAAACACCACAGCATCTTATCCTGCTACAAAAAGTGTTTCTGATTCGAGTACTTCATTTATAGATGGTAATTTTTCAAGAAAACTACAAACCATTCAGAAAATCACAACGAAGAAGCGTATAATACCAATCTAAGTGTCATGTCTGAGTACTTCATTTACGAATGGTAATTAAAAATTCAACTCCGTTAATTTACTAACAAAATATAAATGAATTTTTTTTTACTAAATATAAATGAACTACCATTCGAATACCAGCAAATAAAATCTACATTGGATTTTTAAACTGTATTTATTATTGAATAATCTGGCTACATTTTTAGACTTTTCTCCATCAATTTGCATGGATAACAATTTACAAGTGTGCATGGTGCCATGGTTGCCACGCTCCATACACACAAGCTCCGAGGTTCTGACATAATAACAAAATAAATGACATCTAGCTGGATGTTTAGTGTCAGTGCAGGAGGATCGTGGTAGAGAGTTGACAACTGAAAACCGTCATATTACTATTTCCAAAACTTTCAAAATTAATAATTAGGGTTCTAAGGACGATCAGAATTTACGTGGAGGGAGAGCAAGCTTTATAATTTTTTTTTTGAAAGAGAGTAAAATAAAATATATTTTTAAATATATAAGATTATTTTGAAAAAAAATAATAAATCGTACAAATATACAAGATTATTCTGCAAAAAAAATTTCTTGCGCGTAAATCTGTTATTCGAGCGAGCTATTCTGAGTTGATACCATCTCGAACTCAATCATAATTTTTTTAACCGAGTTGAGTCAAATCGGTACATTAGTTACTAACTCGTGCTCTGGACCATCAGTTTTAACACTTTCTACTTCATCTACAGACTCAACTGGCTCGTTCTTTGTACCATCAGTTGTTGGGTGAGAAGCAGAATTCGATTCTCCAGACATGCTAAACAACTACAATAACACCAAAAAAACATGTTATTTTTCTCTAGGACTTGACTATATAAAGTAGTATGCTTAAGATGCAAATTTTATTTTTCTCTCTCTTGCTAAAATAATCGTGAATAGTACTCTTTTCCTCTCCTATCTTGTGTGTAGAAAAAAAAATTCATTTTGCTTCACTACAACAGAAAGGAGATTTTGCAACCACCATAAACAACAGTTATTTTGAAGAAATTGTTAAACACCGTTGACATAAATGCAAAATAAATTAAGGCAATAGTTATTTTAAATAACCATTATCATAGGTGGAGCTACGCCAACAATTATTTAAAATAACTGTTGCCTTTTCTTTTCAGAAATTAGGCAATAATTATTTAAAATAAACGTTAGCGTAGCTCCAGCTATGCCAACGATTGTTAAACACCTCTCGCACTAGCCATGATTGTTCAAACAGACCAATAGCATTTTTTGACAAATTTTAATCATTTTAAATGTTATTTTTTTACAACAAAATAACATTTAAATTTTCGAACGGACGTAACTTTTGACTCGCGTATGCATTTGTAAAATGAACTTATAATTTTCATTGTAGTTTTAGTTTTAGAATATTGATATTTCTATGTATATATAATGCAAACCTTAACCTGAACACGTCATGTAAAAAAATGATAAGGCAACCGATTAACTAAATAATCCTTGCCTTATCTTTTTTTTTATTTTTCTTTTACAGTTCTGACATGCACATGTGAGGGAATAAGACAAAGGTTATTTAATAAATAATCGTTGCCTTAGATCTCCTATGGCATCAGTTATTTACTAAATAATTGTTGTTCTTATCTCGAATATTAAATTAGTATTTTCTTTTCGGCAACATCCATTTTCAAACGATTTTTTACACGATTCAGCAACCTCATAGTCAACAACGATTGCATGACTGTTGGAAGATCTCTTTTTTCAGATGGTCAAAATGATGTATATTCTTAAAAAATTATATTATAAACATATTGAAAAAAGTCAAATGAATGATCATTTTTGAAAACAAATTTAATTAGGAGTATAACTGATTCAACTGGTTGCATGTGCATTCTTACCATGCATATTGAGTACTATACAAATTCATATTCAACTATTTTTTGCCTTAGAACAGTTAATGGTGATATTCTACTTTGTTTTCATGACACCTGCTCTCTAATTTTATTTTGAAGGAGGCGATTGGCCGACTTAAGAATTTTATTAATCAATTAAAAAAGTTTAGAATAAATTGAGAATGTACAATTGGTTGTATATTGCAGAGTTATTGTAATTATATATTCAAAGTTGTATAACTCTGATATTGTTGCTGGTATCAATTCTATTACTTAAATTTAAATGAAGTTAAATCAATAATTTAATATATATATATGCAATTGATCTTAATTTTTTATAAGATATAAAATTCAAAATTAATGATTTTATTTTTTGTTATTCAGTGGTATTGATTATAAAAATTAAATATTATAAAAATTAAAATACGTTGCAGAAATAAATTATTAATTCGAAAATTCTCTTATTTAATTAGAATAGTCAACTTGGTATTCTAATACAATGTTTCAGCCAATCATACGATTCAGATTATATATTTTTTTTTATTATATATTGTCAAGTAATTAATATGTTTGTGCAATAATTTAATCGGACGGCCAATATACAAGATGTGTGCGTGTGCAGCTGATGTGGAATCGTTTGTGGCCAACAGTCGCAAAAAGAATTATAAACAAGAAACTATGTGCTTCTCTTCTAAGAGACACCAATTAATGTATGCCTAATTGATTGATCATGACATAGATAGCAACTACTCAATGTTTTACAACTTTATCATGATGTGACACACATACTGATTGTTGACTTTTCTCATCTCTAGTAGTATTATTATACAACTCATGTATACAAATTAATATTCAGCTCGTATATACAACTAATGATTTCACCCTTCAATAGGTGCGGATTCATTATTTTCGTTAGTGGTTTTACGATTTATTTATTTTTTCAGATGGTCGAAATGATGTATATTTTTAAAAAAATTATATTATAAATATATTGAGATTTAAATTGCTCAATAAATTCTTCATATTAAAATCTTGTAAGAAATCACATTTCGTAATTTTTAGAACTTTCTTACTATTTTAAAATATTTTTTAAAAACAACTCAAATTTAATACTACAAAAATACACTATCTGAGCTGTCTCCCCGCCTAAGTTTTTCTAGAACTTTGGTGCAATGTAAATGATGCCTACGAATTCTTAAAAATTCAACTACTATTATGAAGTGTAGATCTATAAATTATTTTGTTTTATGTTGAACTGTCGCCTTAGAATTAGAATTCTAACCCTCTTTTCCTCTTCTGTTGATTCTTTACCCATCGTCGATTTTTTTTTTCTTCCTAAGTAATGCTTTCGTGTGCATTTTTAGAAATGCATGGCATCTTGCTTTTGCTTTGCAAAAAAGCTTTGGTCAGTTCATAACAAGTGTCTGCTTCTTGTTCCAGAGACATGACTGTCTACGCTCAATCGAGATCCTTTCCAAAATTGATCGATGACATGCCTTTTTCTAGTAATGAAGAAAAGAATTGTTACATTGTCTCCACGTATTGTGTGTCCTAAATCACTAAATGTCAAATAGACATTCGAAACTGGGAGCTGATACGTAAATATCATATTTGATATCAACTATTGATACTGATTTTATTATGCACATTTAGTTGTGTTATCATGCACGTTATTTTTTGTATTGAAATAGTTATACATGTTATTTTTTGTACTGAAATAGTTATGATATAACATGCATAATAACTTAAATAATGTGCATGATAACTCCACTAAAGATACATAATAAAATCGATAACAATAGTTGATGTCAAATGTGGTATCTACGAAACATTATCCTTCAAATTTTAATATGGCTTCAGAGCTTTTGGCACACTAATTAACACCGTCATAACTAGTATGGTTGATTTAGAGGTCCAAATTTACCATAAAATGGTCAGAGAAAAATTCAAAGAAATTTCTTTAAAGAAATGATTTTGTTCGATCATAATTTTTCATCACATAATCGTTCAGAAAAAATGAACCATATATTATTGTACAAGAAAATTTTTAAAAAAATAATCTGTACTCCAATGGACAACATTTGGACAGAATTTTCTAAATATATAATTAGCACATAGCAACACTTTTGATATATAACGATAATTAAATTATCTTAAAATTATAAAAGTGATAACTACATCTTACATGCGTTTAACTTCATTGTATTTTTAAGGTATCCATCAAATTCCTTAACTTTATAACAATTTATAGTAAATATAAATTATGTTAGTGCAATTTAAATCGAATTTATCTATTTGTTTAAAATTCTAAATAATTGTTACAACCAAGATCGACTATAGAGAATTATAAAATTAGAGGAAGCGAATTACTACTTGACATATTGTATTAGTCTTGACTGTCTCTCAAGTAGCATCAATAGATGGGGCTCTATGCTATCTTTTTTTCATTTAGCCTCGAACCAATCGCTGACGGCACGTTGGTATGCTAGCAGATCTTTCCAAGCAACTCCCGTGCCAAATTTTTCTTCAAGGTCACGAATGTACCGAGAAGTAACTTTCTGTAATGAATGAGAAAATGGAGGCTAATTCACAGTTGATGTGCCCTAGAATGTCATACCGGTAATGTTTGGAGACCCAACGCCTTTTATACTGGCAAAAATGTATCTTAAAAGATACGGTAATTAATAGCAAATATTCTTTGAAATATTTGATATTAAATTCTCTCCAATTCTTTTTCAAATTATCGTATTTACTAGCGTAAACACGTTTTTGCACAATAAGTCAGAAAATAATATCTCAACAAAATTAATAAATATATAAAAAAAGATCGACGGCTATACAACCTATGGAAGATTTGTAAAAAAAACTTTTTTTATAAAATAGCCAAAAGGTAAACAAATTTTAATATCCGACCAAACTTTTTTATATCCTTTTATATAAATTAATTTGAAAAATGACCAAATAATATATATATATATATATATACTAAATTTTGTTGTGCCAGTTTTGTTTGGTATCTTGGTCCAAATCAATTGATTAGGTCCAAACAATAATCCTGACATTTTAACGCTAGCAATAGTTGAATTACCCATAATCGGTCCATCAACAATTATAATTAATTCACATTTTAATTCTATATGTATTCGTATTCAGAATTTTAGCGAAATACATATTATGCCTTGTATAAATTAGTCATATTTTACGGCATAGCTGATGTTATTCCTCGTAACATTGATGACAGTATGAGATATATTAATCATATAACACATAGTCCAAATTTTATTTGTTGGATTTGACATCTCAATTTCAACAAATTATTCTTATGTTGAGTATAAATATTTTTATATATACAAATAAAAAATGCGGAACATGAAATCCCCTTTCAATGCAAGAAAATAACTTATTAACCAGAGTTATAAATGCAATTCGCTAGAGTGTGAAGGGCTCTAGCAAAAAAAAAATCAATTGCTATAGTACCACAAAATTATTAGCTAGAGTCCTAGCGGCTCTAGCGAATAATATAACCTAGCGGCTATACTATGTAACCTAGCAAATGATCCAGTATTAGAGCATCTCTATCTCTGAAACTCTTGAATTCTTAATAATTGCAACATCACTTTTAAAATTTAATCTTTCATTAGTTTCTAAACCATTTATTCATGAAACTAAAAAGTTAGAGTTTTTTAATTGCCACATCAGCAAATATTACTAATCAGGTGGAAGACCGATCAATTTTAGCCAATAATTAAGCTACGTCAGAGTTTATAAACTCTATAGAAATGTTGCTAAATATGAAACTCTGAAGAAAAATTGCTACATAAATGATGCCCCTAGTGAAACTTTTTATGTTTTTAAGTTAAGCATTAAGTTTGGCGTGGTTAAGTTAGACATTAAAAAAAAAGAACGAAGACGCTACTGTTAATAGCACTCCAAGATTAATCTATTAGAGGTGCGACTAACAATACCGCTTCTATTTACTATTCTAAAGTGGGTTCCAGACAAGAGAAAACAGATGGAAAATATTAAAATAATGAAGAAAATTTAGAGACGTTATTGTTAATCGCGTCAAAAATTCAAGAAGGTGCTAGATCATAACTTACAATTGCATGTGATCAGAGAGGAGAGAGAAATTAAGCGTGAACTAAACGCATTATACCAGCCACAACAAAATATCCTGCAAATCCTGTCTTTCTACTTTCACCTTGTGTTTCATCCACCTTATCTTTTCCCTGTTTTGCTCTTTTTAGTTTGTTCTTGGATTTTTTTTGTACTGTTAATTGTTCTATTGTTCTTTTTATGGATAGGGAATAAGAATCCCCATACTAATCAAACAACAACTATTTTGTTTTCTTATGTTGAAGTGTTGACATCTCAAGTAGCTGTTAATGAGAGTATAAACTGCACGTATCTTGTGATGGTATATATATCAGTATATGACGATCGTTTCGAATAAAGTGGAAAACACTAATCATGTATTAATTAAAAGTATATATATATACTGGATACTACCAATACCAAGCTCATGTCATTCTCCATGGATTGGCATTTCGCATAAGTCAAAAAGTTGTAATTTTAAAAGCAAGGTCGATTTAGATCTGACAACAATAGAAGTCAAAGTACACTGAGACATGTACTATTTATTGAGAAATTCATTGGTCCATAGAAGAAAGAAAAAAATAAAGGAGAATCATGCCAAAAAAATAATTATAAAACGGCGTAGTGCTTACGTAATAAGAGCGCACTACATACACTAGAAAATGTGATATACTAATAATTGGTCTTGATATTGTAGTAGCCTTTCTCAAAACAAAAATTAACTGTTTACTCTGTTGGTACTGTACTAATTACTGTGCGGACAGAATACGACGCTGTAGCAACGGTGAAAATTCAAGAGAGTCCGCTATCCATTTTATTGGAGTATTTCAGAAAATGTGGATTCATGCAGAAGAGAAACAGAGCAATGTGAAGTGAAATGTAACAGCAATTAATTAATTTTTATGTAGCAAGGTGCAGCAATTAATTAATCAATGTGCTGAAGATAAACAGAAAAATGTTCGAAAATATAAAATCACAAGTGAAACAGTATTTTAGAGCTAATTGATACATATATGTGTACAATTTACAAAAACTATAGAAATAAAAATACATATAATATTAGCTTCATTGATAATTCTATCTAAAGTTTCTAGATATATGACACTTGATATGTTTTAAGCAGAGATGTAGCTTAGTTCGGGTGAAGGAGCGTAATGGTCTCTTCTTAGTTTTGAAAATTTTGTATTTTAGTATATGTAATTTTTGATTTATTGATGTTTAATCGTAAAAAATGATTCCTTTTTTAAATTCTTAATTCTTTCAGTTCAGAATGGAGCAAGTTCAGTGTTGAATCCATGTTCAATCACGATGAATTACTAAACTTTTATTGATTTAATTAATTAAAGTTATTTTATTAACTCTAACTGATCCAAAGAGAGCTCTGTTACTGTTTTCAAGGAATAAGTATATATAGTATAAGGTTTCATAAGCATATACATGAAATTCAAGTAATATATATAGGAGCTAGTGAGACGAACATAAAAGTTGCATGAGAAATCTTACTACTTTTGAGGTACTAAATGACGACAAAAAATTTGGTCCTTAGACACATCTTATCTAAATTCAGCGAGACCACTGTACATCATGCATTCATTATGTTGATTCAGAAATAAACACAATTACATATAAAATATATATATATATATTTTTCAAAATATTGAATACCATTAAAAAATATGTTTTACATATTAAAAAAACAAATATAGATAAAATATAGTAAGACAAACAAATAAAATCAAGACGTCGACGATAAATTGAGCCGACATCTATGGGTCTTCGTATTTTGAAATATTTGCATATTTTTTCGTTATCAACACACTTGAACAAATCTCTCTCAATATAAATAACCAAGCAATCATTCAATCAGATGACCCTCATTCCATTTCTTGATGCTTCTTTCACCACACTCATCGCTGAAAATGTACTTTCAACACTAGCGGTGGTCACCAATAATATCAATGTCAATGTCAGTAATATGTAAACCAATGGATAAACAATGTGTGTGTTTTTCTTTTTCATGAGCTTTTGAGAAAGTTCATTCATTCCCTTTAACATAAAAAAATTACTATTACTCTGCATATCCAAATGATAATTCTCCATTGATTTTCTAGAATAGAAAAACATATCAACACGATAGTAGTGTAAATTAGTCACATATGTTCTTACCCGCCGCGTGTATAATGACGCGCACCCACCATGTTGGGAATTTCATTCTCGTGCTTCTCACAAAATGCACAAACTTCTTGAAATAATAATGTTCATTCATTGTCCATCAACTTGTGCAATCCCCACCAAACACATAGCATTCACCACATCTTATGTTGCAAGGCTTGTGACAAATCATAAGTAATATCTAATGACTTGTGCATGAGATGACAAAGGAACAGAAAATCAAAAGTTCGCATTTCTTCAATAAATCCACTTGCCTCTGCTTGCTTTGGTGCATCTTTTCCATCTTCTTCTACAATTTCAAGAACCTCTATCCTGACCAAAAAAATTTAAGCAAATTAGTTAAAGTCTTGTAAATAAATCCATCGAGTATCACATGGACGTGCAAGACCCATTTCTTGGTTTTAATTGTTTTTGATTGAAATCTCTTCATTTAAAATAGCTTTCACAATTTTAATGATCTACATCTAACGTAATTAATAAAGTCGTCGGAGATGGAGGTTTTCGACGACAAATCTTGCACGCTTGGGACCAGAGAAAGACAGCGATGGAGGAATCGACGAAGAGGGATCTAGGTGGAGGACAATCGCCGGAGATGGAGGAACGATTAGATCTAGGTTTTACTTTGAAGAAGAGACGATCGGGTAGCAATATATTCCAAATAACGACCATGGCCCATGAAATTCGATCGCAGGTGTGGTCGCAAGCCAAATTTTTTCTCGCGTTGAGTTTGTTAAATGAAGCTTGCTACAACCTTATTTTGGCCCGGTCTCAATTATGGTCTCAAATGGACTTTTTTGTTGTTGTAGTGTCTACTCTCTTTTTTTTGTTGTAGTGTCTACTCTCGAAAGATGTTTTCAACCCCCAAACTTAGTCAGAAACAACCTAAAACTGTCTGAACCCACCACAATAGAAAAGAGATATATTGATGGTTAAAAAATACCTTTGACAACGATTATGCAACCGTTGTGTCTAAGGGGTTGATGAATTGTGTGAAGAATCGTTGGCAAAGATATTTTGCCGTAGAGAAAATAAGAATTTAATATTCGACAACAGTTATTTACTATTAACTATTGCTTTAGGTGCAGATAAGGCAACGATTATTGGTAAATAATTGTTGCTTTAGGTGACATTATTTTTAAAAAATATATGTTTTATAAATGGCTAGCTCCTGATTTTTCTAGTCAGTATATCATTTATAAAATTGTCACGGATAAAATAGATAGCACAATAAAACATTAATATATTATATATAGAGCAAGGTTGTTGTAATTTGGAAAGCACATGCTTTGTGATTTTGGGTCATTGGATTTTGGATCATTTGTAATAAAAATAATTTTGACAAGAAATCTAATGACTCAAAATCACAAAGCATGTGCTTCGCAAAGTACAATAGTTTTGCTCTTATAAATATGTCACAAATTACAATATGATCACAATAAAAAAAATGAACCCTAAACTCTAAGAACTTGTCTTCTATTTCTAAATTCTAAGAAATTATCGCTAGCTAGTTCAAAAAATGTAAGGTTGTTTAAGAAGACACACTTGTGAAGTTGGTTTCTTATTACCTCTATATGTATCTTCTATAACCTCAGAACTTATCTCTGACTAGTTCTAAAGCTAAGATTCTCAATGTTTCAAAGATGAAAATAGCCCAAAAAGATGCAATCGCAGAACTACTAAGTCTCACTCAATCATTTGTATCTTTTCAGATTATGATTCCTTGAAAATCCTAAGAATTGATGTCGGTTTTCTCCTCTCGTACGGAACCCCTTGCAAAAATATAAAAATACAAATAACAAACAATTAGTACTCTACAATGCACAATAAAATGTCAAAAAAATAGATTAAATAACATGCTCTTCTTTTAGATGAGAAACTTATCTCTCTCTTTAAGTTGAAACACTTGATTTTCATCAAGTGTCTTGATAGGTGTAATCAACTAATATATGGTTGGATTTTCACTTATCAACTGTGTTTCACATACAAAAGTCTTGTGAAAATAATTTTGATTAGCTCACCATGTCATGTTATACTAGAATAGTAAAATACTTTAAAGGTACGTATGTATCATAATTGGTACTCTTATTTGGATGATATAAGATAGTGTTTATACATATTTTGATTATCTCACCTTGTGGGATTTAGACGAAGAACCGACAATTGAAACTTATCCTACAATGATTTAACTATTTCTAACTATCAAACAACACAAGTATTTTTCTAACTATTAGACTATTGTATGAGCTAACAAAATAAATAAAAAATTACCTCCTAAAAGAAGAGTGGACATGGAAGGGAGGGGAGAAGCACCTACAAAAAACACATAAATAAGTAATAAGATAATTACATGGAAGGAATACCGGAATAGAGGCTTATTCCAACAATATAATAATATGCTTTTGCCAAACGTGTTTTAAAAAAATAGAATAGTGGTAAAGAGGCTATTCTGGTATACCACCATACAGATGGAATACCTGAATACATTGTTCTGTATGACTAACAATCAAAATAATATTAATAATTACTATTAATTATTATTATTTTAAAATAATGCAAATTATTATAATTTGTATATTATTGTGAATGTTGTCATTATTATTTGATTATGTTGTATTATATTTGTAATTAGCAATATTTTAGTATATCATATATAGTTTATTATTATTATTAAAACACTATTCTATTGTCAAACGACAATTTTGCTCTTCTGAATGGTCAAAAATACTTTCTTCTATTATTATTTCAAAATCACACTATTCTATTATTACCACTATTCTAGTATTATTTTTTGATTTGACAAACGGACCCTAAAGAAGTGATCTGGCGCGAGATCATCAATCTTGGGGAAAAAAATCGAGCATAACATGGTTGAAGTAATTGCTTGTTTCCCTTTTCTTTTTCTTTTTTACTTTCATCACTTATACAATTTGTCTGCTGTTTAGTCTGCATGAGAGGCTGAGTAATTGTAATTGTCTTCCCTCACTGGTACGTGTTAATTTGGTCTTCATATTATATATTTTGGTAAAAATGAAATAAAAGTTAGTGCAACATTCTTGAGTGGAGCACACAAGCAATGAAGCAAAACTTATATTCACATCGTCTTTTAACAATAATTACATAAAAAAAAAAAATAGTCACTGGTGGGTTTGCCACGTCGACGTCACAGTCATAACTCATAACTGAGACAGAAACTGCACCAACTATTTCCCCACTTAAAAGGAATTAAAAGGCGCGAATAACAACTGCCAAGTGTTCCCATGTCTCCATACCATCATCTCCTCTCATGCATGTATATAAATTAAACGTGCTGGTGCCTAAATGTAATGTGCCATTATGCATGCCTTGTGGCTTATGGGGTCGGTGACTGTGAATCCCTGATGTTTACTGCATGTTAAATCTTACCAACTTTCCACCATGTTACAAAAACTGGAATAGAAATTAGGTACATATCATATCGCTTATAGATATACCGACATAGTGGCAATAATGCTAAGTATTCAATCACACCTTTCACTAAAACCATAAAGCAATATCATATATTTATAGCACAAGCTAGAGATCTAATCCCATTCCGCTCATATTTCACCAATGGCGTTACCCAGAAATGGTGAGGCATGATGCTCTTCAAGTTGACGGATTACTGACCAGCAATGGAAATAAATTGTGGGTCGTTTTCTTTAAGTGCTACACGTGTCATAGATACACTGGATTGTATTGTTAATTTGTTTTTTTTTGATTCATTGTATTGTTAAATTGTTTCTTTTGGAGGTTTTGTAACAATCAGTCAATCACTCATGGGGGATTAATTAATTGCCTATATAACTTGTTGGCCACATGCCTGTACCAATATTAATACTTATTGACGTTTTGATCTTTTTTTAGTAGCAATGAAATATCAAAATTCAGTGATAAAAAATAAATAATTCAAAGTCAACGATCAAATACAAATTCGATACATATTTCGGTGATCTCTCAGAAAATTTACCCCCTTTTATGTATTAATAAAAAGTTGAATTGTAGAGGATATTTGTAACTATTTAAAAAAATTGAGATGTAAATTAGAAAATGTAGAAGGTATTAGAGACTCGGATGCAAATTTGAAGAATATGTTTGTATTTTTTTATTGTAATATCACTACCTTTTATACCTTTTATTGAACCAATAATATCACTAAATTCTCCGATGGTGCGGATTAATTAGTAAACACCAAATTACCCAATTGGTACTATAATTTTATGCGCATTTTTATCAAAAAAAAAATTATGCGCATTCGAATTTTGTTGATGCAACATGGACCCCTCGTCCTCTTCTCCGTTTTTTATAAGCTTTCTAAAGTAGGATGCAATATGAACTTAAACGACGCGTAAGAATAACTAGAGTTAGGAGTGTCAACGCAACACCAGATTTGGTTCCCCTTAGTACCTTAGCACATCGAGGCCCCACAAAAGGTATTGTTATCCGGTATGCATCTAATATGCATAACAACATACAGACAGCAGACTGGTTTCAACTTGAATACAAAGTAACAAAAGGAGAGAGATGGTGTTTGGAAATGCAAAGGGTATTTATTCTCAATGGCAAACAAAGAGATCCCATATGCACCGTTCAAAATCCACCAGCGTAGAATGTAGTATGTAGAGCTCCACACATGCTAGAGAGATTTTCTGTGGCAGGTGATAAATGGACTTGTGCGTGGTTGCATTTTTCATGATTGTTGGATGAGGATGAGGACAAATAATTAAGGCCAGGTCTAAATTTCGTGATTCAGATATAATATAAATTTAATTTAGGAAAAATATTTTTCATACAAAGAAGGCCAGGTCTAAATGACATCATGCGATGCTTATCCAATTAGTTGTCTTACTAAAAAAGATAAATATCATCATGCAATAGGGAATTGTTGTACAGATACATTTCTAGCATGAATTATTATTGCATCTCATACCTTCTTCATCTTACAAGTACTGTACTTAGCACACATACATACATTATTCATGTTTGAACTAACAATTAACCCAAAATTTGAAATTCAAACAAAACAAGATACGACAATCAATCACAAATTCACAATATTTGAACTACCAAAAATGATTCAGGCATGCCTGGCACAGTACCTCGTTTAACTTTTGAGTCCGAATCTGGTGCTCGTAAAAACTGTGCTTGTTTCTCTGCGTGTCTCGATCCGACCGTCCGACCGTCACGAACGACTGTGATTTGATTCAGGAGACAGATGCTTTGACCGTTAAATAAATTTTGAACAATCCAAATCGAAACGAGCAGAAAAACAAGCAGAAATTTACGAGCAGCAGATCCCGTTGCTTAACTTTTACACCCTTCTAGACTCCATTTCAGGTATGATGGAACAAAAATTGAATAAAAACTTGACACGTAGTACAGTACAACTGTACAAGTACAGGCCATAATTCACATATGAAGGAGCATATATAATATATTGAATCAAAACTTGACACGTATAATGGGCCGGGCCCATGGGCCACCGAATAAACTTTGACTGGAACTAGTGAAAAGATGGTCTTTTATGTGGCCCAAAAATTGAGTCAAATCACTTCAACAGTCATTACTCATTTCAAGGACACAAGGACAGAAGCCAGAAGGTCTCCACTCCTTTTTAACTTCAGTGGGAAAATTCACCTTGTCACTTGATTGTGGGCCCGTTGTCATCTCTTCTGTGGAAAATGTTCATAAAGACTACAAGTACATGCACTCATTGATCCTTCAACATGAGTAACGAACCTCAATACGGAACCTCACGTCGAGGTGGAAGGTCGAGTTTCGCATGACTTCTACCTCTATCTCTTACATTTGACATTACTATATTAAAAAAAATTAAAATTAAAGATCATGAAAAAATTATTATAATACTTGTAACCCTAAATCAAGACTTTTAAATAATAATATTAATACACAATTAAGACATCAAAATCTCCTACTAAATCAATTTTGAGTTTCAGGTCGGATATCGAGTCATCTGATGTCGGGTCTTTTCGAGTTTCATGTCAATTCAAATCAGGTCGGGTCGGGTATCGGGTCATCTAATGTCAGGTCATTTTCGGATTTCGAGTCATATCGAGCTACTTCAGGTCGAACGAATTTGTCGGGTCGGATTCTGCCACATCCAAATAAATGACATATACAATATCATCAGTGATTTATTCATCGTAATGGGTGCTTTTTTTTATTAGAATTGGCTTGAACTAAATTATATTTTTAGAAAGAACTTTTACTGAATTGTTGCTAGCAAATAAAAATTTTGTGAGTCATTTTGAAAAATGTACAATTGAAGACTAACGAAATACCCTAATTGCATGATTCTTGTATGCAGAAAACGTGTGACTATTTGGATATCCAAATATAAAGAAACAAGAAAAATATACGATGTCTTTCACTCAAAAAAAAAAAAAGAGAAAGAAAAAATTACGTGATTTAAGCTAACCAAGAAATAACAATTTACTTTTAAACTAAATGTTGCTATAAAAACATACTTTTTAAAGTATCGTGAAAACAAGAAGCAAGTGACAAGCTGGATTAAAGTTTCATCTTTTAAAAAATAATAAATGAAGTGTGATAAAATGCGGAGGTGTGTGTGCCGTTCTGGAGCTCTCTATCATTCCTTGCGGAAGTGTGTGAACAAGTTTGATTGATGGTTTCAGTAGGTACGGTGCAAACGAGTCGAACACGAACGAGTTCATAATGAATTTTTGACGAGTCGAACCCGGACGATCCACGAACTACGAATTTTTTTTGCACTACTAGACTATATGTTTATTAAGATTGTGCAACTTATACTCAACTATTGAAGTTAGATATTAATATCTATCAATTAACTCTATATAACATGTGTTCTTTGTTAACGAGTCGAGCTGGTCAGAGTTCAAGATCGACATGTTAACTTAACAAGCAGATCAACTCGTATCGTTAATAGCTCGAGCTGGCAACGAACGAGTACGAATTTTTGATACACGGAGGACAGCTAAGAATATTTCTTGCAACTGACAGGTGTTGAGGATAAATCGCTGGAAATCAGGAGATACATATTAGGACAGTACCAGGCAAAGTGTGAGGTGTCGAGGCCTAATTGGAAAATGGCATTATACAGTTATACTATTCAAATTACTAATCAAAAGAATCCGGGCTCACCCCCTCTGGAAGACAATTATATGCAGTGCTTCAAGCATTCAAATACCAAGATTTTTTAAATAATAAAATTATTATATAAAATTAAATATATAAAAAAATGAAAAACTAAATTCAATAGATACTACGACCGCAGTTGCTAATTACGGTCCATAAGCCCAGATTCCTCATGCAACATTCCAAAAAAGATGAAAAAGTGACCGCAGATGACATCTGCGATTCACGTACGTTCCACATTAAAAAAATGAATAAATTCAAAAAAAGATGGATCGCAGGTCTCACGTGCGTTCCACATTTTCATTCCATTTATTTTAAAAAGATTTTCACTAACGACCAAAAGAATTTTTTTAACAAATTCAACCAATGCTCTCATAAAAACATCACCAACAATCAAGAACGCAACTAATACTTGCACCTCTAAGCATTTTTTAGTTGTGCAAGCATTACTTGTGTTTCCAAAGTATAAACTTTATGCAGAAAAGTGTACGAGAGTCGGAAGAAAATGAAAAACTTAGAACGCAAATATTAGTTGCGGTCTTGATCTTTGGTGAAATTTTTATGAAAGCATTGATCGTATTTGTTTAAAAAATATTTTTCTTTGATCTTGTATAAAAATCTTTCTAAAATAGTTGAAATGAAAATATGAAACGAATCCCATCAGCAATCCATCTTTTTTTTTTTAATTTAGTCAAAAGAAGAGAATGAGAGGGAAAGAACGAAATTTTTGATGTAGAATGCAGATCTCATCTGCAGTAAAAAAATTCAAATATTTTTTAGATAAAGAATTTGAGCTTATGGACCAAAGTTAGTAACTGAAGTCAGTAGTATTATACAATTTTTTTTTCTAGTTTTTCATATATTTAATTTATATAATAATTTTATTATTTAAAAAAATTTCGGTTCAAATACAAAGCAACTCGACAATTAACGCACAAGGCATAAGTAACATCATTGGCTTTTCTATTTCTAAATTATTTAGATTATTCCTCAAATTTTCGTATAGATATTAATCTCAATATAAATGTAAAAATTAGTTGGAAAGTGTAATTATCTAATGAAGTGAAAATTATCCATAGCAAGTCATTCTTCCAATAATAATCAAGCGCTAGAAGAGTGCTTCAATGGTAAAAAATAACATAATTTGAAAATTATTATTTCACAAATTATTAGTTGCATTACTACTATTTTATCTCCACTCTCGCTATTTGTCTTTAATTGAAGTATCAGAATCACATTTTTCAACTCCTCTTTCTATTTCGGGTTTGATAATATATAGGATTAAATAACAGTGCTATTCTGTTCTTTTTCTTTTTTTTTTTCTATTCTTCCTGTTGCCAAATAGGATTACCTTTTGAATAACTGGACGACCAATACTGGTAACACTGGTACAAGGAAATTCATTTATTGTCACTGCAAACTTTTACGCTCAGTTTGATGACAAATAAATAATAAATAACAATAGGAAAACAAACATACAGATTTGACAATCAAAATCATATTATAAATTTGTGAGAATGGCTATGGTACTTCACAAAATACCAAACAAGCGATACTTCGCCTTTCGTATCTTCAATTTTAAAGTCCAAACAATCGATTCAAATAATATCTAATGACATTTTAATATGAAGATCAATTTTTTTGGTTTGGATCGATCGTTTGAACTTTAAAAAAATGATAATAGACATGGGGCGAAGTACGAGACTTGCTTGGTGCTTTGTAAAGCACTGTAGCATGCTCTAATTATAATCCTATACAATAACAAATATGATAATAGACATGGGGCCACAAGAACAATGCCCAAAGCAACCTATAAAGCCACAAAAAGAGGAGCCAAACCTAGCCGAACAATACAACATGTCCGATACCAAAACCCACCCAGAAGCCAAAACCAATGCTCAAAAGAATAAACAAATAAATAATGAAAGCCCTAAGCTCATAAATCAAATCTGAAAAACCTAAGGCAAAATTTCAGCTATGGCAAAAGCTAAAGTGTATACCTTTTACTCGCAAAGGCAGCCAATGCACTTGCATGTGCGGGTGGAAGTGCAGAAAGTATAGGCTGCATTTGCTGACCATAAACAGAGACCAAGTGCGATATTGCTGACCCAATAAGAGTCTTGACATCATCTTTTTCATCAGGTGACACCACAACTTGTGCAAAGATACGAACCACATCCGGTATCAGTGGAAGGATCTATGACAAAAGAAATGTTAACATAAGTGCCCAGACAAGAAATGAGGTAAGAAAACATCGAACCAGACCTGACTCTTCAAATTGATATACACCAAATAAATACAATGACTTCAAGAGAAGATGTACCTGGGGATCAGAAGAGAGAAGGCTACAAATGCAGCTGTAAACTGACATTGACTCCTCCCGGTCTTCTTTCAGTGGCAATGATTTCAGAAATACTGGCAACACCTGCAAAACATAAAGTAACAATTGATAAAGTAGTCATTCCACAACAAAGGTTTAGACACTCGAAACACCTATTAGAAATTCTTCATCAATATTCATTTGTAACAGATATCATGAACAACTTTGAATCACACTAATTAAGAAGGCATCTGTTGGTGTGAGTTGCCTAATATCATTAACAATAGTTTTGCAATCATACATGTAGATACCAGCAGTAACCAGCTTTAAAAGATTGCATGTGTCAACTTAGAGGAACAAACAACATTTACAGGTGCCAGAAGCAAATGACAAGTATGACAAAGGCTACATGAGAAACACAGAACTAAAAGGACTCGAGGAAGTCAAACCTGAGTTAGAGGAATAGCTTGGGGCTGGACCATAATCATCCTAGCCACAGCACCTGCAGCATTATCCCTAACTGCATTATCAGACTCGGAATCGCCAAACAATGGATAAAGTGCACGAAGCGCATCAGCATAGTATCTACAAGTCATTTTCAAGCACAAAATGTTGCATTACTTGATGTTGTTTTTCTTCAAACAAGAACATAGGTCAGTTATGTCAGATAAAATGTTCAATTCCTAAGAGAAAAGTCTCCCAAACAATGAAACATTCTCGAGCTTCTACTTAAATGTTTGTTTATTTCAAACCAGAGGAAATATAGATTTTGATACAAAGCTGCAATTTGACCTAATATTTTGAAATTAGTTTTTGTAGACAGACTCAGCATTGGTTCAGTTTACATACTCCTTTTGGAATAATACAGATATTTCCCAAGTAGCTTGCAATATTATCATATAATACCTCTACCATTCTTTCTCCAAAATACAACCAGACATATTTAATGTAAGCTTAATATCTTATCACTAACGATACCTTAATGCTATTGCACCACCATTTTTGCAAAGCTCGCCAGCACAGAAGGCTGCATTTCTCCTATTAGTTGCATCAGAAGATCCCAGTTCTTTCAATACCAAAGGCATTATCCTCTGAAAAATGTATACAAGAAAAAAACTGAATGCGCTTATATAAAATTTCCAAAAAAGGCAGCACATATGAACCATCTAAAACACAGGAATAACTCACATCAACATAGGAGGCGATAGGGGTTCCCATTTCTTGAGCTACCTCTGCTAGGCATGCAACAACCATAGTACGATCTTGGGGTGGACGTGAACCTTTCTACACAACAAAAGAATAGTTTAATAAGGTAAGAAGGTGGCCGCTGATTTTCATGCTTGTAGAATATATAAATCAGCCATGACCTAGATCTAATTGCATATAGAAGCAACATTTTTCAAGAATTCTAGCAGATATTTTAGAGATAAAACAACAAAACTTGCAGAGAGAAGGGCTTAATCAAGTTCCCAAATGACAAAACAACCGGACTATCAGAAAAAAAAGGACATCAGTGAAGAATAGAATTATAGGAAAATCATATGAAAATATCAAAGAGATGAAGAGGACATGCAATTTAGACACCAACAGTTCTTGCATAAAATATTTTTCTGTCATCAAAACACCAGTCAATTAGACAATTTATCCTGCAATGAACTGAAATTAAATACTATATTTGTATGAATACCACTGAAGATATTAAACCTGTTGCATGGCATGGGCATACACATGAGTGTCATTTCTCATAGGAATTCAGCACAGCTAATAAAAAAAAGGGTTGCCCATACTCGTGCATAAAAAATTCAGGTAGCATATAATTCGATCAGGATACAGAAGTTATCAGCAGAACATGCAAATTTCATCAAAGGGTTGAAAAAGTTAAAGCATCAGCTTTTCTCGAAAGAGATCATTTGCAAAGTTCAATACTCACAGCAAATTTCATCAAAGGGTCGAAAAAGTTCCTTAAGATTGGATCAAAATAAGGCCCCATGACTTTCGCAAATGCAGGTAGAAGATCTGAAACTGCATCCATCAGCACCTCGTCATGGTTGACATCATCATCTTCTGCCTCATCATCTGTCTCCACCTGCTGACATGATGACTCCTCCCGCAACAAAGTTAGTGTTGCTTCAGCCAACTTAGGCATGTCTGAATTGCATGTAATTTCATAAGTTGTTAAACTTCAAAACAATAAAAAGAGCAACCATATCAACAGAACAAGGTAAGGACACGCGTTTACAGTGGCTTATGGTTTGCATGATAACACAGGGCTCATAACTAGCTGGGATGTCCATATATCAATACAGCAATATATATAAAAACAGAGACTTAACCGAACAAGCAAAAAGGGGAAAAGGCAGACTTTCTCCTTTTCCTTTTTTTTTTTGTGAGAGGGACAAGAGGAGGCAGTGGGTGCTAATATTGCAATTAACCCTTACAAACTAAAACAATAATGGTAAATGGAAAATAATTTCTCACATGGCTCGACAGGAGCATAACCGCAATCTCTAATTATGTCGGCTACCCCCATGCAACCTTGAGCAACAACTTCTTTGTCATCATCTTCAGTCATGGTCTTTATGTATATGTTCATTACTGTATCTGCAGTATCACAAACAAAGAGAAGCTCGATCGTATGGTAAATGGGAGGAAAAAGTCCGAAGAATAACCAGTAAAGCTTATAAAGTTCATTAGTATCAGTTGCAGTTTGTTATTGACATGCACTAATAGTTAAATCAATGAATACTGGTTAAATCACCTGGCTGCTATTTCCCGGCCCCTGACAATTGAGGGTAACTAAATGCAACAAAGTCCTAAATTTAGGCACAATTAGAAATAAGACTGGATTGAGGGAAGTGGATTAATTGAGGTTTCATAATATATATATATATATATATAGAGAGAGAGAGAGAGAGAGAGCAAGGCTCTGGTAATATGCATAGGACACGTCCTTTCATCCTATGCAATTTCTGACCATCGAATCGTTGTCAAGATTCATGCCAAAAAAAAAAAGGAAGCGGAATCAAGAAGGGCACCAGAATAGAGAGGAGAGAGATAAAGTGATTTTTTATTTTGGCACGAATCTTGACAATGATCCGATGGTCAGAAATTGCATAGGATGAAAGGGTGTCCTATGCATTGCACAACTGAGGAAACTGGTAACTTCATGTTTCACTGAATACCGAGGTTTGCAAGCTAGTTCAAAGTTGCAATACGTGATTGTAAATGAAATAACTTACCAAAAACATTTTTTTGCTTCTCTGAGATCTCCTGTATGTAATAAAACAGAGAATTATTTTCAAAAGGTAAATACTCAACATTGAATGTGTTTTAAAGAAAATCAAACTCACAGTATTTTCAGGAGAAATTGAACGAATTGCAGTCAAAATATCTGATTAAAAAAAGATTCAAATAGTACAAGTCAGGCATTGATGTGATAAGTAGTGAAAGGTCAAAGCAGCTTCATCTGATCAAGCATAATTAGAAGAAAGACAGAGCACCATACACTATCCTTTCCCCAGACATGTGAAATAAAATAAATTTCTATATTAGAGCATGAAAAAGATATGTGAATAAAAAATATAATGTACTTGTGAGGGTTTTACTCACGCTTCAAAGATATAATAGCCTGAAGCCTTACATCCTCATGGAAATATGCACTATGTCTTACCAATATCTTCAGCGTGTCCTCCAAGTATCTATTCATTTAGTATAAATCAAGGAGCATTCTGTTTTAATATTTGACAATCCTCTTCAGCTAAAATAGTTATTGTTAGTAATTAGTAGTGCTAGTACTTGCTACTACAACTTCAAATTTAAGCACCATAAGCAGTAACCAACAGCAGCTGGTAGGGTATGTGAGGGATTTTCAGGAATAATCGCTGTGAGAATATAAAAAAACATAATGTTTGTGTTTATATTTCATTTGTGGTACTGGAAATTTGCACCTTGGTTTGTTATTAAGTACCTCAAAGAATGCAGGAAGACTAACAACTGCAGTAAACTAATGGTTGTTTTCGGTATGTGACTAAATATGCCTTTCTTTCCTCTTTTGCTTCACCTAATCCTAATAAGCAATGCATGTAACATGGGTGGTTAAACTAAAAATGGATACGGTGCAAAGCCACTCTTTGTATGGAGCGCAAAATATCCAAGAGCTTGTGTGGCAGCAGCCTTCTCATCCAAAACTCCTGTCCTGACACTGATATTTCTCACTCTGGCCCTATCCTCAGTGTCTTCATCAGATGAAACGCCACCCAATCCATTCTCATCATCGTCAGAATCATCTATGTCCACTGCAGAGCCATCATCCAGGATGCATGATGCAAATGCTAATGGGACAACATGAGGAAGATACTGCAAAAGCAAGAGAAATAAATTCCTCTGGTTTGTAGAGAAAGCAATCCTGATAGTTTGGGTATGAATTCTAAATATTTCAACCTATCTTATCACTAAAATAAGGATCTTTCAGATTCTTATTAAATAACTATACCGTCTACTCTGCAATTTTTCAATACTCTAAAGCAAATAACAGCAAAGTTGTACTATACAGTTTCACTGAATTATTTTACCTTTGTAAATCCATCATCCAAAATTTCGGCAATGTTGCTAAAGAAACCATGGGTGTATTCCCGCAGCTCACTAAAATCCAATGTAAAACCCTGGAAAACAAAAAATTTAAGCTTGAGACGAATTACAAAAAATGATCTATTGTCAACATGGATTAAAGAGTAGAGATGCAAATACCGAAAGTGCAGCCTCAATGAAAGGTGGTAAAATGGTTTCCATCCCTGCCCTTCCAACCGCCATGGCAACTATTCCTACAAGTTCAGTTGCCCTAGATCTAGCAACCAAGTCAGAATCATTGGTCAACACCATAAAGCCTTTCATCAGTTCTAGAACCTTCTCTGCATAGGGAATGAAAGCTCCTTCAGCCGCAGAGGCCAAGGATCCTATTGCAGACTGCATTGATACAAAAAGACCTCTTAGTCAAATTGCTCTTTCACGTCTGACCCTACAGTCTCAAAATATCTTTTTATGGACACCAAGAAAAGTGTTGTCATACATGTGGATGCTCACACACTCTCCTTTAACACTTCTCAAGGACTCATTTAGGAATATATTTCATCATCAACGAGAGGGGATAATGTTTCTGGTTTCACTTTGTAATATGTATAGTACCTATTTTCACGCAATCCTTCTATTTTGATTTAGCAATACAATGTCAAATTTTCAAATCAATAGATGTGCTATAGTTGCTGAATCATACAGTGTATCGTGTAACGTAGTATTTAGTATTGTATTGTTTATTATGTCTCATCTCAAATCATTTAAGATACGCAAATTTATCTTTGAAATCAAGTAATATAATTAGCTATGAACAAATTTCATTCAAAAAAAATTCAATATCAAATTTTATCTTATTTTTATGGTATAACGATAAGCCAGCGTGCTATTTGACCATGTGATAATAATTAAATTAATTCATGTATAGATATTTTGACATGAAAAATCATACAAAATAAAATCAATAAACAAGATAGTCTATTTCCCTTCTTTCCATTTAATTGCAACCAAATTATAAATAAAAAGTTAAATTATAAATTAATAATTATACATAATAAAAAAATCAACAATTATAAACAGAATATGATACAATTTGTGATGATCCTCAACTATTTAGCAAAGTTGAACAAAACAAAATAGAAGTATTATTTGTCTAATGCTGCGTTTAGGTATTACATTTTTTCTAGCAGGAAATTTGAACAAAACAAAAAATTATATGGTCACTAGTTCACTAGTGGGCCATGCGTGACTAGTGAGAGAGACCACTTATTCCATTTAATCTTAAATATATACCACTATACCAGGAGCACCATTTTTTTCCCCAATTTGAGAAATTTTCGAACACTGACAAAGAAAATTAAAAATCCAAAAAATTGTCCATGGAGAGACATTGGAACCTAGCGATGCAAGATGGGAAGAAGCCTGACGATGCTGGCGATGGAGGAAGGCTCAGCAACAGAACTCAAAGTCAAAGGTGAAGCTAAATATTCCCGTCTCTCTCTGTCTTGTGCAAGAAGCAACAGATTTGAGCGATGATGGAGCCGAAGCAAAGAACCAACAGGTAATAATTTAAGCGGGAAGGCAGCGACGCATTCCAAAGAATTGTTACGATTCACGACGCCTCCAATACAGACGCACAGTATGCATCGCTAATACTAAGACTCGTATTGTATCGTACGATTCACGACACAAATCGTACGATACTAACATCTATGCTATAAAAAATTGTTAATGAAATTTACAAAGAATACAGTAACAACTATACACATAAAACAAGCAATGCTTATTACCAGAATGTTCTTCAGATGTATACTATCCCAACAGCCATGTTACTCTGTGTGTGCTCGCTTTCCCTCTTACAGTATGGAACTCGTCGTAAATTTTTTTCTATTGGGTGTGCTAATATTTCTTTTTTATATATTTGGTTTTTCTTCAGCAGTTTGCATGGGTAGAAAAGAATAGAGATGGAGTCAATAGAGCAAAAAAAAAAAATCCTGATCACAAGTAAATTAGGTCAAAGAAACAAACCATGCAAGTCTCCTGTAGATTACGGGGACTTGTTTGCAAAGATGTGATTAATCTAGCCATCAATGATTCCAAATATGGGAGAATCTCTTCCCCCATTTCCTCGCAAAATGCAGCCAAAGCGTAGTATGACTTCTCCTGTCCAAGATAAGATTAAGTGCTGTCAAATGAACTTGTGAACAATTAGAAAAGAGCCTAAGAGGCCCTTAAGAGGACACCAGTTTTGACATGAAACGTACTTTATTGTACTAAGTTTACAAAACTATTCCTCAGTTTTGCTCTCTTTGTGTGATGGTACATGCATGTGGTGCTGGACAGGTAACTAACTTTAACCAGTCAAAAGTTTAACAAGCTAAATTAGCCTTGTTTCTATGCTTCTCCCAACTGCTCTAAAACTCAATGAGAGGTTAAATCATCGCTGATATTGCTACACTACCACGCCAGAGTGCGACAATGCTGAATGGAAAAGGTGATAATATACTTGCCCGCAATAACATATTTGCCTGTAACCACAAGTCTACAGATAGATTACCATACTTGAAACAGTTATTAAGAAATTCACAGAATTTCAGTACCTTCACTTCATCTGACGGATCCTCCACGGCATTTAGAATACACGGAAGTACACTTCCGTAGTGGGACAGTATTTCTGTCTGAAGGTGCTCAGCAAACTGACCCAGTGCAAAAGATGCTGCGCCTCTGACCATCTGCTCCTGATCCTTCAATGCCTCCAAAACAATTCTCAAACAATCCTCAAGCTTACCTGTCAGACTCCATAATTTTAAAGGATTCATGCATTAGATTATGTTATAACGTGTTCATACATTTAAGCATTAGCTCTATGTTAGTACTGCATTAAATTTTCATACTATTATGTCCAGTACAGCATGTCATAGATCATGCATGCATGCATGCTGATTTTCTTAAAGTCAGATCACACTTTCCAAGAGGCTCAGCCTTTTCTTTAGGTAATGCGAAATACATGTTTTGTCCCTGAACCTTCTTAAAGACCGAATTGTTTCTAGGCTTCCATTGGCATCAAATAAATACTTGAATTTCCAAAAAAGAACCAAGTATTCCTCAAATTTTACTTGCACCAAATTTATCCTTGACTTAGGAAAAAGAACCAATTCAATCCATCGAAATTTCATTCAGAATAATGAAGTTCGTCTTACAAATCCTTCTCAAAAAGATTAATTTGGTCATTTGAGAAAGTTCAAGGACCAAGTTAGTTCTTCGTAAACATTTAATGATTGATTTGTTGCAAAAAAAATGTTGAGAGGACGAACTTTTTCTCAAAGTTAAGAGACCGACTTTTTTCCTGTTGTTCAAGGACAGGACCAATTTGGAGCAATTGAAAGTTCAAGAAGTTGCTTTTGTGGAATAAGTTCAAGGACTGCACCTGAATTTTTCTATACCCTATGTTGGGATCAGTCCTTAATATTGGATACAGCCCATGCTTTTGTGAAATAACTTAATGTCATCTCTGAACAGAGTGTGATGCAGCACAAATCTATTAGGCTGAATTCTAGGATACAAGTTTGAACTGTGAAGTCCATGATTCATAGGTTCAAGATTACTGTTCTTATTCTCTCAATTCTTGTATTAAAGAATGCTCCGATCATTACCTTTCATTATCTCAGCACAGCCCTCTGAGATGACCCCCAGTGTGGTTGCAGCTGCTTCACGAAACTTAGGGTTAGGATTCTGACAGTTCAAAGAAGCAAATTCGGAGATAGGGCCAAACACTTGTCTAGGCAAATTGACGGCCATTGTATCAATGACCTCAGCAGCTGCACGGTCAGCTGCAAGGTCAGCATCTTCATCATCCTCTCTGTTTGTTGCCTCCGTCAGTAAGGGGCACATTACTTGGAGAATGGGAATGATTAGTTTGTGCTTTTTCAGGATAGAGGCCTTGTATTTTGCAAGCCATGAGATTATTTGGATTGCCTGATATCACAAACATTAATGACAGGTGATCACTACATTTGTACTCGAATTTTAAGATTTGTTAGTTTATTTTTCTACATTATGTATGCAGTCTTAAATTTCAGCTAATGTAGATTATGTATGCAGGTTTCAAATTGGTAGTGCACGGGAAGAAAAAAAAGTAGATAGTAGAAAAGGTTGTCCCACGCTTGGGTATTCAAGTATTTTGACTAACTAGGGACTGTCAGATGTTTTGTATAACAGAATTTAACATGTCAGCCCATTATCTAGGAATAATAGCACATATTACATTTTCAATTTCTAGTGTAACAATTCACATTTGGTATCTGTTAGTAGATTAGGTGCACCTTTAAGTGGTGTTCTAGCTGTTTCAGGTTATAAATTAGGTAAGGTGAGACAAGAGTTCATATGCACCATAGCAGATGAGGTAATGTACCTGCTGACGTATGTTTACTTCCAAGTTCTGGCTAGAACAAACTTCAAGGGAGAACTGCACAATTTGTTTGACTGAATCACCAAGGAGTGGCGCTGGGGACTCTATCAGCTCATCAAATATCTCAAAAGCAATTGAAGCAACATCATCTTCCCCATTAGCAAGGCACTGCCTCGATACATTCAAAATTGGTGGTATGAACTCCCGAAATATTTTCACCTGTAATTTGATCAGTAACAGATTACAAATTGGATAACTAAGCTGAGGGTTAAGTGTTGCTTCAAACAAAATTATTTTCCTGTGTAGTGAAAGAAGGGATAACCTAAAAATAAAGTAAAATCAAACAAGGGAACAGGTAACCCTTAAAAAGGTACAAAGGAAAGGATACTTACATCACCTCCATCATTGATGAACTCTATAAAGGATCCAACAGCCCTGGTAAAAAAAGTAGGGGAAGACATATGATAGATGAACATACAAAAAAATACTGACATAACTTTCATGGACAACTTATGCAAGTAAAGAGCTTCGGTACTATCTTGTAACAGATCCCTATTTTAGCTTTTAATCTAAATTACATTAACAACACGAGTGCAATTGAATAAACGAACTAACTGATTGTTATCCTTTTATTCAACGTTTTTTTCCCTTTGTTTGTGTGGTTGAGTTGGTTTTGTGGGGTACAAGGTTGGGCTTCATCTGAATGAACTCCTATTGCTGGCATTTTAAGGTACTGACAAGAAATTTTGTTGAACAGAAAAGAAAAGAAACTCGTACTTCAGCGCAGCAACTCTTACACGCGTGCTGCTCTCGTCTTGCAGGCATTTTAAAAGGATAGATTGTAAATTAGCCAGATGGGACTGAAACGTGGGCCCAATAGTTTCAGTTAGAGAGCTGAACAGGATCAGAGCAACCTAAGCATAGATGCAGACACAGATATTAACAAATATAAATGAATTGTTAATTGACCTCGGTCTCCTGGAAATGTTATTTTTCTGTATAATATCCTGTTCTTACACAGTTTTCTTTTTAAGATTTCGCAAACCACACACCTTAGAGAATTGATAGTAACAAAGCAATGCATTAATTAAACTTGGTAAGTACCACTACCTTCTGGCAAATATTCCCACAAAGTCTGGCAACATTTTTTATATTTTGACATATAAATGAAAAAGTAAAAAAAATTTCCACAGAAACAATAGAAATGAAGGCTCGTCATATCGACTACATATATTAACCTCTATCAAATGCTACTCACATAAGCATATGGCACTAATGAGATTAGGTATGGTCAACTTTATCTCAATTTCCCTATATATTTACACTTTCTCATACTTTGTATCATGCTGATTAGGAGATATTTTGTCCTAATTTGATTAGAATTGTGCTAATTTGGTGTTCATCAATACAAGACAGTTTACAGTACACTTAACCTCTCTATGCTCCTCCTGGGGACTTTGACTGCATTGGAATAGAAAAGGCAACAAATCAGACCATTCTCCCACAGGCAGTGCATATTTAGCTATCACACTCACAACATTCGCACTGGCTCTTCTCACAAGCGAACTGAAAAAGCACATTAAACAAAAAAAAAACACTTTTGTCATGCAACAGTAAACAGTTTGCTTAAACCATTCAAACAAGTAACGATTGAAATAGAATTACCTATTATCGAGAGTGATACTATCAAGTAGCGCGGATTTAAGCGATGTCTTGTCATTGCGAGAGAGCTTGGGCCAATGAGAGGTGACCTTCTTGCGGAGGAGCACGGCGGAGAGCTGGCGCACATTAGGCGACTTGGCGGTGCGGAGATGGTGCACCAGCGAAGGAACCACGTTGGGGTCACGCGCCAGCCGCTTGATTTGTTCCTCCGCCTGGCGCCGCGCGTCGTTGTCAGGCATCAGAAACTGTATCAGCAACAGCTCCAGTGACTGCGCCATGGTTTGAGAGGGAAGAGAGAGAAGTGGCGATGGTGGAGCTGTCGGTGATGTTTTCTTTGTGTGAGCGGCGCTAGTCGGGGATTGTCGGCTGGCGGCCTAAAGCAACCCTAGTTTTTCGCGCGGGTTTAGCACGTTGCTTTTTTATATGTCGGATGTAATGCTCTAACGCCCGTTTTGTAATGGGACCCACTAACCCGATATTAGCTGTTATTACAAAAAAAACTTATAATAGTGAATGAAACAAAGACTAGAATTGCACACGCGCTACGCTCGTATCATGGTAGATAGACTGAAATTAGGTGTTATTTGCATCACGCCTCATGCAGTAGATAACATGTTTTTTTTTCAATGCAGGCGTCATGCGGTTTGTTGCGTGGTGTCTGTGCACGAATGTAAGCGTTATGCAGCATGAGTCATGTGTTTTCAATCGTAAGGAATGCGGTTATGATTCATGCATTGTTTCGCCTGCGTTACTTATTTTGTGTTTTTGTGCTATGTAGCATGCGTCATATTTTATGCATCTTTTGTTATGCGTCATGTGTCTTAAAACGTGCGATTTGGTGTCGCGCTTTTTTTTATGCTTTTATACATCAGGTGGCATGCATTTTTTGTTGAATGCAAGCGGCACGCGATATGCGACATGTGTTTTGTGTTTTGTGTTTTGTGTAGTGCGAAATTTATCGCAGGTGCATGACGCTATCGTAGGTTGCTGATGCATGACGCTGACGCGTCACGCTTCTGCATGACGCTGCCCGC
>CAXKVX010003459.1:0-24521 GCA_964058865.1 Eleocharis quinqueflora | reverse complement strand
ATATTAAAAGGATTTCAATTTTTCGTACATTGGTGGTAAAATATCTGCAGAATTTTGAGTACGTACATCTACAAAGATTGTTGTTCCTGAGAGCTGAATGTCCGTAATTTAGACTTGATTCTTACTAGCATTTCGACTTGAGTTCTGTGCGGAAAAATTAAATTTTAAAATTTCGTATTATAATAATAATTTTTTTTTAAAAATTGAAAAAATTATGATAAACAGTAAATTTATTGTATCACGAACAGTGCGCAGCAGAAAAATTTTAAAAATATGATAAACAATATACTGTTCGGAACATGAGTATATTATATTAGATATCAATTTCTTTTTACAAGGTCTGGTGTAAGTGTTGTCATTCGTATTTTAGATGATTCTGTGAGATGTATTCATGCGTTTTTCGTAAGGGTCTGTTCTTTGTATCGAAAATTGTTGAAAAGGAATTTTCTGCAGAAAATGAAAATATGCGAGAAAAGAAAAAATGTTTTCTGGTGTTCATTTCAAAGGAAAAAAAATGATGTTTTATTTTTGGTTTGTTTAGTTGGAAAGAAACGAAAGTAGAAATGAAATGTATCATTGAATCTACATCTATTTTTATAAGTCATCTACACTGATCAAACTTTTACCACTTTAGTATTTCTTCTTTTATTTATTTAGTTTAGTGAAAATCTGTAACCATGTCAAAAATATGTCATCATTACAACTAACAAATTAAAAAGCCTTCAGTGATAAATAGTCTCCATGATGCAGAAAGAATTATTGAACTAAAAAGGCATTAAAACTGAGTCTATTTTTGAAATTCTGCTCAATCCAGCATTTTTCATGATGCCATTTTGTTTCGCAGATATTGATAGTAGTGCATCAGAAGAGTTAGTACTGTTGACTCAAACAATTATCGAACTTTGTACAGCAGTAAGATACTAACATACAGAAATCAAATTTCCTCCACAAAATGCAAATATCGTGCCTCTTAATAAGCACCAATTAGTGCAATCAATGCCCAACAAAACTAATTTTGATTTTAATTATTGTCCTCACTATAGAAATGGAATTAGCCTAATAACTCTAGCAGATAATGTTAGTTAAAGAGAGAGCTCACCAAGGTTAAACATCTTTTACATAATCAATTCACTAGGCGGAAGCGTTTTCAGTCAACAAATTCAAACTAAAAGCTATTAGATCTTAATCACCTAGTTAAATAATAGAGCAAACAATTTCAAGAAATAATTGAGCAAATCACAAATTGACAAAGAGTAAAGTAATAAAGAGAGAGAGAGAGAGAGAGCAATCGAGAACAAGATAACACGCTATGTAATGTGGTCCGGCTAATCAATCAACTTAGGCCTACATTCACGGGTCTCCCAAAACTAAATATTCCTTCCAAACCGATTTTACTATAAAACGAGTGTTATTTACAAAGTGCGGAGCCGATTTTTGACTTCTTCTACACAAGCAAGTCAATCTTCTTCTCCTAAACCAATGTATGGGGCAGCACCACACTACATGGTAAAAATGTTTGATTGACAACACAATCAAGGACAGAGATGCACCACTTGACAACACAAATGTGATGCACTAAAGGCTAAAAACTAGCTAAGGATTTGTTCTCGAATAGACAATATGAGAATAGTAGCTATTCTAATGCTCTCTAGATTAGATAGGGAGGAGACTTGAATTAGGCTATTTGCTGTGCTCAATTGGATACTTGTAAGCTTGTAGGAATGATTTAATTATTTGTTGGTTCGTTTCTGCATTATTTATATAGGCTGGGCACTTCTTGGGATCTTGGAGCCTTCAAAATCCTTCATGGCGTTACAACACCTTCATCACGTCGTGGGTAGGTCGTTATAACGCCTTAGGCATCTTCCATATTTGCCCCTATGCAGCTGTCCTATGGGCCATCTTTTCAGGAACCTGTTATAACGCTTTGGTCAGTCGTTATAATGGGTGGTGACTCATTGTGACGCCTTGTCAAGCGTTATAGTAACACTGGCCTCGGGAAAATCCAGGCTATTGTTGCTTCTCTCTCCTCCTAAGGCGTTATGGGCTTTGTGCACCCATTAAGACGAATTGGTGATTCGTTATAACGAGTCCTAAAGTGTTATGGTAACGTTGTGCTATGTTTTGCACAGTAAAGTCTTTTCTTGATGATTTGAGCATGTCTTGACTTGTCCAGGGCATGTTTTAGCATATTTAACATTGGTATGTACCTATTTTAACCCGCATCTTCATCAAAACTCAAGTGCAAGATTAGTACTTTAATTATTTTGCAAATTGTCAAACAAGAGATGAGTTTAATCCAACAATTAATTCATTTATGAGTGGTAACCATCCAAGAAAACTCTAAAACTTTCATGAAACAATCACGAAGAAGCATAGAATAACACTCTAAGTTCTTCATGTCTGATTACTTTATTTATGAATGGTAAACATTCAAGAAAACACCACAAAACATCTTATCCTGCTACGTGAAGTGGTTCTGATCCGAGTACTTCATTTATGGGTGGTAAACATTCAAGAAAACTCTAAACCTTTCATTAAACCACCACGAAAAAGCATAGAATATCACTCTAAGTGCTTCATGTATGATTACCTCATTTATGGGTGGAAAATGTTGAAGAAGACACAACAAACCATCTTCTTTTAGGATAGAAATGTTTCTGATCTGATTACTTCATTTGTGAGTGGTAACCATCCAAGAAAACTCTAAACCTTTCATGAAACCACCACGAAGAAGAATAGGATAACACTTTATGTGCTTCATATCTGATTACTTTATTTATGGATGGTAAACTTTCAATAAAACAACACAAAGCATCTTATCTTGCTACGAGAAGTGATTTTAATCTGAGTACCTCATTTATGGGTGTTAAACAATAAAAAAAACTCTAAACCATTCATAAAACCACCACGAAGAAGCACAAAATAACACTCTAAGTACTTCATGTTTGATTACTTCATTTAGGACCCGAATCCGCTGTAGCGTAGTACCGCACTACATCAAATGAACGGTTGGATCGACCGCCAACTTCGCGATCGACCGCCAGCGATGAAAATTAGGAGGCATTGATACTTTGGCATGAATCTTGATGTAATCAGTTAAATCAGACGGTCTAGGTGCTGCGCTACACCGTCCCGCGCATCACCAAATTCGGTTCCCTTCATTTATGGGTGGTAAGCATTTAAGAAACAACACAAGGCATCTTAACCTACTACGAGAAGTGGTTCTGATCTAAGTACTTCATTTATGGGTGTTAAACTTTCATGAAACTCCAAACCTTTTAGAAAACCACCACGACGAAACGTAGAATACCAATCTAAGGGTTTCATGTCTGAGTACATCATTTATGGATGGTAACCATTCAAGAAAAACCACAAAGCATTCTATCCTTCTACGAGAAGTGTTTCTGATCTGAGTACTTCATTTATGGGTGATAAACATTCAAGAAAAATATAAACCTTTCATGAAACCACCACGAAGAAGCATAGAATACCACTCTAAGTGTTTCATGTCTGATTACTTCATTTATGGATCGAAAACGTTCAAGAAAATACCACAAAGCATTTTCTCTAACTACAAGAAGTGTTTCTGATCTGATTACTTCATTTATGAGTGGTAACCATCCAAGAAAACTCTAAACCTTTCAATAAACAATCACGAAGAAGCATAGAATAACACTCTAAGTTCTTCATGTCTGATTACTTTATTTACGAATGGTAAACATTCAAGAAAACACCACAAAACATCTTATCCTGCTACGTGAAGTGGTTCTGATCCGAGTACTTCATTGATGGGTGGTAAACATTCAAGAAAACTCTAAACCTTTAATTAAACCACCACGAAGAAGTATAGAATAACACTCTATGTGCTTCATGTCTGATTACTTCATTTATGGGTGTTAAACTTTCAAGAAAACAATACAAAGCATCTTATCCTGTTACGAGAACCGTGTTTGATCCGAGTACTTCATTTATGGGTTGTAAACTTTCAAGATAACTCCAAAACTTTAAGGAAACCACCACACAAAAGCGTAGAATACCAATCTAAGTGTTTCATGTCAATGTACTTTATATATGGGAGGTAAACATTCAAGAATCGACACAAAACATCATATCCTGCTATGGACAATGTTTTTTATCTGAGTACTTCATTTATGGGTGGTAAACATTCAAGAAAACCCTAAACCTTTCATAAAACCACCATGTGGAGGCATAAAATATCACTCTTTGTGCTTTATATCTGATTACTTCATTTACGATTGGTAAACACTCAATAAAACACCACAAATCATCTTATTCTACTACGAGAAGTGTTTCTGATCCGAGTACTTCATTTATGGGTGGTTACCTTTCATGAAACAACCATGAAGAAGTATAGCATGCCACTCGAAGTGCTTTATGTTAGGTTACTTCATTTATGGGTGATAAACATTAAATTAAAGAAAACACAACAATGCATCAAATCCTGCTACGAGAATTGTTTCTGATTAGAGTACTTCATTTATGAGTGATAACCTTTCAAGAAAACTGCAAAACTTTCAGGAAACCACCACGAAGAAGCGTTAAATAAGCGCTTCATGTATGATTACTTCATTTATGGGTGGTAGACATTAAAGAAAAATACCACAAAGCATCTCATCCTACTACGAGAATTGTTTCTGATCCGAGTACATTTATGGGTGGTAACCATTCAAGAAAACTCCAAATCTTTCAGGAAACAAGCACGAAGAAACTTAGAATACTACTCTAAATGCTTCATGTATGATTACCTCATTTATGGGTGGAAAACACTCATGCAAACACAACAAAGCATCTTCTCCTACTACAAGAAGTGTTTCTGATCTGATTACTTCTTTTATTAGTGGTAACCATCCAAGTAAACTCTAAACCATTAATGAAACCACCACAAAGAAGCATAAAATAACACTCTATGTGCTTCATGTCTGATTACTTCAATTTTGGATGGTAAACATTCAAGAAAACAACACAAAGCATCTTATCCTGCTACGAGAAGTGTTTTTGATCCGAGTACTTCATTTATGGGTTGTAAACTTTCAAGAAAACTCCAAACCTCTTAGGAAACCACAACACAAAAGTGTAGAATACCAATATAAGTGCTTCATGTCCAGCTACTTTATATATGGATGGCAACCATTCAAGAAACACCACAAAGCATCTTATCCTACTATGAGAAGTGTTTAAGATCTGAGTATTTCATTTATGGGTGGTAAGCATTCTAGAAAACTCTAAATTTTTCAAAAAACTACCACGAAGAAGCATAGAATATCACTCTAAGTTCTTCATGTCTGATTACTTCATTTATGATTGTTAAACCCTCAAGAAAACACCACAAATCATCTTATTCTGCTACAAGAAGTGTTTCTGATCCGACTACTTCATTTATGAGTGGTTACCTTTCATGAAACAACCATGAAGAATTATAGCATGTCACTCGAAGTGCTTCATGTTAGATTACTTTTTTTATGGGTGATAAATATTAAAGAAAACACAAAAACGCATCAAATCCTATTACGAGAAGTGTTTCTGTTCAGAGTACTTCATTTATGGCGGGAAATCTTTCAAGAGAACTCCAAAACTTTCAGAAAACCACCACAAAGAAGCGTAGAATACCAATCTAAGCGCTTCATGTAAGATTACTTCTTTTATGGGTGATAAACATTCAAGAAAATAACACAAAGCATTTTATCCAGCTACGAGAAGTGTTTTTGTTCCGAGTACTTCATTTATAAGTTGTAAACTTTCAAGTAAACTCCAACCTTTTAGGAAATCTCCACAAAGAAGTGTAGAATAACGATCTAAGTGTTTCTTGTCTGAGTACTTCATTTATGTGTGGTAACCAATCAAGAAAATACCACAAAACATCTTATCTTGCTACGAGAAGTGTTTAAGATCAGAGTACTTCATTTATAAGTTGTAAACTTTCAAGTAAACTCCAACCTTTTAGGAAACCACCACAAATAAGTGTAGAATAACAATCTAAGTGCTTCATGTCTGAGTTCTTCATTTATGTGTGGTAACCAATCAAGAAAATACCACAAAACATCTTATCTTACTACGAGAAGTGTTTAAGATCTGAGTACTTCATTTATGGGTGGTAAACATTCAAGAAAACTCAAGAAAGCAACTTATGCTGCTACGAGAAGTGTTTCTGAGTTGAGTACTTCATTTATGGGTGGTGAACATTCAACAAAACTCTAAACCTTTCATTAAACCACCACGAAGAAACATATAATACCACTATTAGTGCTTCATGTGTGATTACCTCATTTTGGGTGGAAAACATTCAAGAAAAAACAACCAAGCATCTTCTCCAACTACAAGAAGTGTTTTTTATCTGATTACTCTTTTATTAGTGGTAACCATCCAAGAGAACTCTAAACCTTTCATGAAACCCCCACGAAGAAGCATAGAATAACACTATATGTGCTTCATGTCTGATTACTTCATTTATGGGTGGTAAACTCTCAAGAAAACAATACAAAGCATCTTATCCTGCTACGAGAACCGTTTTTTATCCGAGTAATTCATTTATGGGTAGTAAACTTCCAAGAAAACTCCAAAACTTTTAGGAAACCACCACACAAAAGCTTAGATTACCAATCTAAGTGCTTCATGACCATGTACTTTATATATGGGAGGTAAACATTCAAGAAACAACACAAAATATCTTATCCTGCTACGGGCAATGTTTTTTATCTGAGCACTTCATTGATGGGTGGTAAACATTCAAGAAAACTCTAAACCTTTCATAAAACCACCACGAAGAGGCATAGAATATCACTCTTTCTGCTTCATGTCTGATTACTTCATTTACGATTGGTAAACACTCAATTAAACACCATAAATCATCTTATTCTACTACGAGAAGTATGTCTGATCCGAGTACTTCATTTATGGGTGGTTACCTTTCATCAAACAACCATGAAGAAGTATAGCATGCCACTCGAAGTGCTTCATGTTAGATTACTTAATTTATGAGTGATAAACATTAAATTGAAGAAAACACAACAATGCATATAATCCTACTACGAGAAGTGTTTCTGATTAGAGTACTTCAATTATGAGTGATAACCTTTCAAGAAAACTCCAAACCTTTTAGGAAACCACAACACAAAAGTGTAGAATACCAATCTAAGTGCTTCATGTCCAAGGACTTTATATATGGGTGGTAACCATTCAAGAAACACCACAAAGCATATTATCTGGCTATGAGAAGTGTTTAGAATCTGAGTACATCATTTATAGGTGGTAACCATTCAAGAAAACTCCAAACCTTTCAAGAAACAACCACGAAAAAGCTTAGAATACCACTCTAAGTGCTTCATTATTGATTACCTCATTTATGGGTGGCAAACACTCAAGCAAACACAACAAAGCATCTTCTCTTACTACAAGAAGTGTTTCTGATCTGATTACTTCTTTTATTTGTTTAACCATCCAAGTAAACTCTAAACTATTTAATGAAACCACCACGAAGAAGCATAGAATAACACTCTATATGTTTCATTTCTGATTACTTCATTTATGGGTGGTAAACATTCAAGAAAACAACACAAAGCATCTTATCATGCTACGACAAGTGTTTTTGATCCGAGTGTTTCATTTACGGGTTTTAAACTTTCATGAAAACTCAAAAACTTTTAGGAAACCACCACAGAAAAGCGTAGAATGCCAATATAAGTGCTTCATGTCCATGTACTTTATATATGGGTGGTAAGCATTCAAGAAACAATACAAAATATCTTATCCTGCTACGAGCAATGTTTCTTATATGAGTACTTCATTTATGGGTGGTAAACATTCAAGAAAACTCTAAACCTTTCATAAAACCACCACGAAGAGGCATAGAATATCACTCTTTGTGCTGCATGTCTGATTACTTCATTTAGGATTGGTAAACACTCAATAAAACACCCCAAATTATCTTATTCTACTACGAGAAGTGTTTCTGATCCGAGTATAGCATGCCACTCGAAGTGCTTTATGTTAGGTTACTTCATTTATGGGTGATAAACAATAAATTAAAGAAAACACAACAATGCATCAAATCCTGCTACGAGAAGTGTTTCTGATTAGTGTACTTCATTTATGAGTGATAACCTTTCAAGAGAACTCCAAAACTTTTAGGAAACCACCACGAAGAAGCGTTGAATAAGCGCTTCATGTATGATTACTTCATTTATGGGGGGTAGACATTAAAGAAAATACCACAAACCATCTCATCCTACTACGAGAATTGTTTCTGATCCGAGTATATTTATGGGTGGTAACCATTCAAGAACTCCAAACCTTTCAGGAAACAAGCACGAAGAAACTTAGAATACCACTCTAAGTACTTCATGTATGATTACCTCATTTATGGGTGGAAAACACTCAAGCAAACACAACAAAGCATCTTCTCCTACTACAAGAAGTGTTTCTGATCTGATTACTTCTTTTATTAGTGGTAACCATCCAAGTAACTATAAACCTTTCATGAAACCACCACAAAGAAGCATAAAATAACACTCTGTGTGCTTCATTTATGATTACTTCAATTTTGGGTGGTAAACATTCAAGAAAACAACACAAAGCATCTTATCCAGCTACGAAAAGTGTTTTTGATCCGAGTACTTCATTTATGGGTTGTAAACTTTCAAGGAAACTCCAAACCTTTTAGGAAACCACAACACAAAAGTGTAGAATACCAATCTAAGTGCTTCATGTCCATGTACTTTATATATGGGTGGTAACCATTCAAGAAACACCACAAAACATCTTATCCAGTTATGAGAAGTGTTTAAGATCTGAGTACTTCATTTATGGGTGGTAACCATTCTAGAAACTTGTAAACCTTTCAGAACACAACCAAGAAGAAGCGTAGAATATCACTCTAAGTGTTTCATTTCTGATTACTTCATTAATGATTGGTAAACCCTCAAGAAAACACCACAAATCATTTGATTCTGCTACAAGAAGTGTTTTTAATCCGAGTACTTCATTTATGATTTGTAAACTTTCAAGAAAACTCCAAACTTTTTAGGAAACCACATTACAAAAGTGTAGAATACCAATCTAAGTGCTTCATGTCCAAGTACTTTATATATGGGTGGTAACCATTCAAGAAACACCACAAAACATCTTATCCGGTTATGAGAAGTGTTTAAGATCTGAGTACTTCATTTATGGGTGGTAACCATTCAAGAAAACTCCAAACCTTTCAAGAAACAACCACGAAGAAGCTTATAATACCACTCTAAGTGCTTCATGTATGATTACCTCATTTATGGGAGGCAAACACTCAAGCAAACACAACAAAGCATCTTCTCCTACTACAAGAAGTGTTTCTGATCTGATTACTTGTTTTATTTGTTGTAACCATCCAAGTAAACTCTAAACTTTTTAATGAAACCACCACAAAGAAGCATAAAATAACAGTCTATGTGCTTCAAGCCTGATTACTTCAATTTTGGGTGGTAAACACTCAAGAAAACAACACAAAGCATCTTATCCTGCTACGAGAAGTGTTTTTGATTCGAGTACTTCATTTAAGGGTTGTAAACTTTCAAGAAAACTCCAAACCTTTTAGGAAACCACAACACAAAAGTGTAGAATACCAATCTAAGTGCTTCATGTCCATGTACTTTATATATGGGTGGTAACAATTCAAGAAACACCACAAAACATCTTATCCGGTTATGAGAAGTGTTTAAGATCTAAGTACTTCATTTATGGGTGGTAAGCATTCTAGAAACCTGTAAACCTTTCAGAACACAACCACGAAGAAGCATAGAATATCACTCTAAGTGTTTCATTTCTGATTACTTCATTAATGATTGGTAAACCCTCATGAAAACACCACAAATCATCTTATTCTGCTACAAGAAGTGTTTTTGATCCGATTACTTCATTTAAGATTTGTAAACTTTCAAGAAAACTCCAAACTTTTTAGGAAACCACAATACAAAAGTGTAGAATACCAATCTAAGTGCTTCATGTCCAAGTACTTTATATATGGGTGGTAACCATTCAAGGAACACCACAAAATATCTTATCCGGTTATGAGAAGTGTTTAAGATCTGAGTACTTCATTTATGGGTGGTAACCATTCAAGAAAACTCCAAACCTTTCAAGAAACAACAACGAAGAAGCTTAGAATACCACTCTAAGTGCTTCATGTATGATTACCTCATTTATGGGTGGCAAACACTCAAGCAAACACAACAAAGCATCTTCTCCTACTACAAGAAGTGTTTCTGATCTGATTACTTGTTTTATTTGTTGTAACCATCCAAGTAAACTCTAAACTTTTTAATGAAACCACCACAAAGAAGCATAAAATAACACTCTATGTGCTTCATGCCTGAATACTTCAATTTTGGGTGGTAAACATTCAAGAAAACAATACAAAGCATCTTATCCTGCTACGAGAAGTATTTTTGATCCGAGTACTTCATTTATGGGTTGTAAACTTTCAAGAAAACTCCAAACCTTTTAGGAAACCACAACACAAAAGTGTAGAATACCAATCTAAGTGCTTCATGTCCATGTACTTTATATATGGGCGGAAAACATTCCAGGAACACTACAAAGCATCTTATCCTGCTGTGAGAAGTGTTGAATATCTGAGTACTTCATTTATGGGTGGTAAGCATTCTAGAAAACTCTAAACCTTTCAGAAAACCACCACGGAGAAGCATAGAATATTACTCTAAGTGCTTCATGTCTGATTACTTCATTTATGATAGGAAAACCCTCAAAAAAACAACACAAATCATCTTATTATGCTACAAGAAGTGTTTCTAATCCGACTACTTCATTTATGGGTGGTTACCTATCATGAAACAACCATGAAGAATTATAGCAATGTCACTCGAAGTGCTTCATGTTAGATTACTTTAATTATGGGTGATAAACTTTAAAGAAAACACAAAAACGCATCGAATCCTGTTACGAGAAGTGTTTCTGATCAGAGTACTTCATTTATGGATGGTAATCTTTCAAGAGAACTCCAAAACATTCAGAAAACCACCGCAAAGAAACGTAGAATACCAATCTAAGCGCTTCATGTATGATTACTTCTTTTATGGGTGGTAAACATTCAAGAAAACAACACAAAGCAATTTATCCAGCTACGAGAAGTGTTTCTGTTCCGAGTACTTCATTTATAAGTTGTAAACTTTCAAGTAAACTCCAACCTTTTAGGAAACCACCACAAAGAAATGTAGAATAACGATCTAAGTGCTTCATGTCGAGTACTTCATTTATGTGTGGCAACCAATCATGAAAACACCACAAAACATCTTATCTTGCTACGAGAAGTGTTTAAGATCTGAGTACTCTACAAAGCAACTTATGCTGCTACGAGAAGTGTTTCTGAGCTGAGTATTTCATTTATGGGTGGTAAACATTCAACAAAACTCTAAACCTTTCATTAAACCACCACGAAGAAGCATAGAATACCACTCTAAATGCTTCATGTATGATTACCTCATTTATGGGTGGCAAAACATTCAAGAAAACACAACAAAGCATCTTCTCCAACTACAAAAAAGTGTTTCTGATCTGATTACTCTTTTATTAGTGGTAACCATCCAAGAAAACTTTAAACCTTTCATGAAACCACCACGAAGAAGCATAGAATAAACACTCTATGTGTTTCATGTCTGATTAAATCATTTATGGGTGGTAAACTTTCAAGAAAAAAACACAAAGCATCTTATCCTGCTACGAGAAGTGTTTTTTATTCGAGTATTTCATTTAAGGGTTTTAAACATTCAAGAAAACTCCAAAACTTTTAGGAAACACCACACAAAAGCGTAGAATGCCAATCTAAGGGCTTCATGTCCATGTACTTTATATATGGGTGGTAAACATTCAAGAAATAGCACAAAACATCTTATTCTTCTACGAGCAATGTTTCTGATCTGAGTACTTCTGTTATGGGTGGTAAACATTGAAAAAAACTCTAAACCTTTCATTAAACCACCAAGAAAAAGCATATAATAACACTCTTTGTGCTTCATGTCTGATTACTTCATTTATGGGTGGTTACCTTTCATGAAACAACCATGATGAAGTATAGCATGCCACTCGAAGTGCTTCATGTTAGATTACTTCATTTATGGATGATAAATATTAAATTAAAGAAAACACAACAATGCATCAAATCCTGCTACGAGAAGTGTTTCTGAATAGAGTATTTCATTTATGAGTTATAAACTTTCAAGAGAACTCCAAAACTTTCAGGAAACCACCACGAAGAAGAGTTGAATACCACTCTAAGCGCTTCATGTATGATTACTTCATTTATGGGTGGTAGACATTAAAGAAAATACCACAAAGCATCCAATCCTATTACGAGAAGTGTTTCTGATCCGAGTACATTTATGGGTGGTAACCATTCAAGAAAACTCCAAATCTTTCAGGAAACAAGCACGAAGAAGCTTAGAATATCACTCTAAGTGCTTCATTATTGATTATTTCATTTATGGGTGGAAAACACTCAAGCAAACACAACAAAGCATCTTCTCCTACTACAAGAAGTGTTTCTGATCTGATTACTTCTTTTATTAGTAGTAACCATCCTAGTAAACTCTAAACCTTTCATTAAACCACCACAAAGAAGCATACAATAACACTCTATGTGCTTCATGTCTGATTACTTCAATTTTGGGTGGTAAACATTCAAGAAAACAACACAAAGCATCTAATCCTGCTACGAGAAGTGTTTTTGATCCGAGTACTCCATTTATGGGTTGTAAACTTTCATAAAAACTCCAAACCTTTTAGGAAACCACAACACAAAAGTGTAGAATACCAATCTAAGTGCTACATGTCCAGCTACTTTATATATGGGTGGTAAACATTCAAGAAAACAACACAAAGCATCTTATCCTGCTACGAGAAGCGTTTTTTATTCGAGTACTTCATTTATGGGTTGTAAACTTTCAAGAAAACTCCAAAACTTTTAGGAAACACCACACAAAAGCGTAGAATGCCAATCTAAGTGCTTCATGTCTGATTACTTCATTTATGAGTGGTAAACTTTCAAGAAAACAACACAAAGCATCTTATCCTGCTACGAGAAGCGTTTTTGATTCGAGTACTTCATTTATGGGTTGTAAACTTTCAAGAAAACTCCAAAACTTTTAGGAAACCACCACACAAAAGAGTAGAATACCAATCTAAGTGCTTCATGTCCATGTACTTTATATTTGGGTGGAAAACATTCCAGAAACAATACAAAACATCTAATCCTGCTACGAGCAATGTTTTTTATCTGAGTACTTCATTTATGAGAGGTAAACATTCAAGAGAACTCTAAACCTTTCATAAAACCACCACGAAGAAGCATATAATATCACTCTTTGTGCTTCATGTCTGATTAGTTCATTTACGATTGGAAAACACTCAATAAAACACCACAAATCATCTTATTCTACTACGAGATGTGCTTCTGATCTGAGTACTTCTTTTATGGGTGGTTACCTTTCATGAAAAAACCATGAAGAAGTATAGCATGCCACTCGAAGTGCTTCATGTTAGATTACTTCATTTATGGGTGATAAACAATAAATTAAAGAAAACACAACAATGCATCAAATCCTACTACGAGAAGTGTTTCTAATTAGAGTGCATTTATGAGTGATAACCTTTCAAGAGAACTCCAAATCTTTCAGGAAACCACCACGAAGAAGCGTTGAATACCACTCTAAGCGCTTCATGTATGATTACTTCATTTATGGATGGTAGACATTAAAGAAAATACCACAAAGCATCTCATCCAACTACGAGAAGTGTTTCTGATCCGATTACTTCATTTATGGGTGGTTACCTTTCATGAAACATCCATGATGAAGTATAGCATGCCACTCGAAGTGCTTCATGTTAGATTACTTCATTTATGGATGATAAACATTAAATTAAAGAAAACACAACAATGCATCAAATCCTGCTACGAGAAGTGTTTCTGATTAGAGTATTTCATTTATGAGTTATAAACTTTCAAGAGAAGTCCAAAACTTTCAGGAAACCACCACGAAGAAGAGTTGAATACCACTCTAAGCGCTTCATGTATGATTACTTCATTTATGGGTGGTAGACATTAAAGAAAATACCACAAAGCATCCCATCCTACTACGAGAAGTGTTTATGATCCGAGTACATTTATGGGTGGTAACCATTCAAGAAAACTCCAAACCTTTCAGGAAACAAGCACGAAGAAGCTTAGAATATCACTCTAAGTGCTTCATTATTGATTATTTCATTTATGGGTGGAAAACACTCAAGCAAACACAACAAAGTATCTTCTCCTACTACAAGAAGTGTTTCTGATCTGATTACTTCTTTTATTAGTAGTAACCATCCTAGTAAACTCTAAACCATTCATTAAACCACCACAAAGAAGCATACAATAACACTCTATGTGCTTCATGTCTGATTACTTCAATTTTGGGTGGTAAACATTCAAGAAAACAACACAAAGCATCTAATCCTGCTACGAGAAGTGTTTTTGATCCGAGTACTCCATTTATGGGTTGTAAACTTTCATGAAAACTCCAAACCTTTTAGGAAACCACAACACAAAAGTGTAGAATACCAATCTAAGTGCTTCATGTCTAGCTACATTATATATGGGTGGTAAACATTCAAGAAACAACGCAAAACATCTTATCCTGCTACGAGCAATGTTTCTGATCTGAGTACTTCAGTTATGGGTGGTAAACATTCAAAAAAACTCTAAACCTTTTATTAAACCACCACGAAGAAGTATAGAATAACACTCTATGTGTTTCATGTCTGATTACTTCATTTATGAGTGGTAAACTTTCAAGAAAACAACACAAAGCATCTTATCCTGCTACGAGAAGCGTTTTTTATTCGAGTACTTCATTTATGGGTTGTAAACTTTCAAGAAAACTCCAAAACTTTTAGGAAACCACCACACAAAAGAGTAGAATACCAATCTAAGTGCTTCATGTCCATGTACTTTATATATGGGTGGAAAACATTCCAGAAACAATACAAAACATCTAATCCTGCTACGAGCAATGTTTTTTATCTGAGTACTTCATTTATGAGAGGTAAACATTCAAGAGAACTCTAAACCTTTCATAAAACCACCACGAAGAAGCATATAATATCACTCTTTGTGCTTCATGTCTGATAAGTTCATTTACGATTGGTAAACACTCAATAAAACACCACAAATCATCTTATTCTACTACGAGATGTGCTTCTGATCTGAGTACTTCTTTTATGGGTGGTTACCTTTCATGAAACAACCATGAAGAAGTATAGCATGCCACTCGAAGTGCTTCATGTTAGATTACTTCATTTATGGGTGATAAACATTAAATTAAAGAAAACACAACAATGCATCAAATCCTACTACGAGAAGTGTCTCTGATTAGAGTGCATTTATGAGTGATAACCTTTCAAGAGAACTCCAAATCTTTCAGGAAACCACCACGAAGAAGCGTTGAATACCACTCTAAGCGCTTCATGTATGATTACTTCATTTATGGATGGTAGACATTAAAGAAAATACCACAAAGCATCTCATCCTACTACGAGAAATGTTTCTGATCCGATTACTTCATTTATGGGTGGTTACCTTTCATGAAACAACCATGATGAAGTATAGCATGCCACTCAAAGTGCTTCATGTTAGATTACTTCATTTATGGATGATAAACATTAAATTAAAGAAAACACAACAATGCATCAAATCCTGCTACGAGAAGTGTTTCTGATTAGAGTATTTCATTTATGAGTTATAAACTTTCAAGAGAAGTCCAAAACTTTCAGGAAACCACCACGAAGAAGAGTTGAATACCACTCTAAGCGCTTCATGTATGATTACTTCATTTATGGGTGGTAGACATTAAAGAAAATACCACAAAGCATCCAATCCTACTACGAGAAGTGTTTCTGATCCGAGTACATTTATGAGTGGCAACCATTCAAGAAAACTCCAAACCTTTCAGGAAACAAGCACGAAGAAGCTTAGAATATCACTCTAAGTGCTTCATTATTGATTATTTCATTTATGGGTGGAAAACACTCAAGCAAACACAACAAAGCATCTTCTCCTACTACAAGAAGTGTTTCTGATCTGATTACTTCTTTTATTAGTAGTAACCATCCTAGTAAACTCTAAACCTTTCATTAAACCACCACAAAGAAGCAAACAATAACACTCTATGTGCTTCATGTCTGATTACTTCAATTTTGGGTGGTAAACATTCAAGAAAACAACACAAAGCATCTAATCCTGCTACGAGAAGTGTTTTTGATCCGAGTACTCCATTTATGGGTTGTAAACTTTCATGAAAACTCCAAACCTTTTAGGAAATCACAACACAAAAGTGTAGAATACCAATCTATGTGCTTCATGTCCAGCTACTTTATATATGGGTGGTAAACATTCAAGAAACAACACAAAACATCTTATCCTGCTACGAGCAATGTTTCTGATCTGAGTACTTCAGTTATGGGTGGTAAACATTCAAAAAAACTCTAAACCTTTTATTAAACCACCACGAAGAAGTATAGAATAACACTCTATGTGTTTCATGTCTGATTACTTCATTTATGAGTGGTAAACTTTCAAGAAAACAACACAAAGCATCTTATCCTGCTACGAGAAGCGTTTTTTATTCGAGTACTTCATTTATGGGTTGTAAACTTTCAAGAAAACTCCAAAACTTTTAGGAAACCACCACACAAAAGAGTAGAATACCAATCTAAGTGCTTCATGTCCATGTACTTTATATATGGGTGGAAAACATTCCAGAAACAATACAAAACATCTAATCCTGCTACGAGCAATGTTTTTTATCTGAGTACTTCATTTATGAGAGGTAAACATTCAAGAGAACTCTAAACCTTTCATAAAACCACCACGAAGAAGCATATAATATCACTCTTTGTGCTTCATGTCTGATAAGTTCATTTACGATTGGTAAACACTCAATAAAACACCACAAATCATCTTATTCTACTACGAGATGTGCTTCTGATCTGAGTACTTCTTTTATGGGTGGTTACCTTTCATGAAACAACCATGAAGAAGTATAGCATGCCACTCGAAGTGCTTCATGTTAGATTACTTCATTTATGGGTGATAAACAATAAATTAAAGAAAACACAACAATGCATCAAATCCTACTACGAGAAGTGTTTCTAATTAGAGTGCATTTATGAGTGATAACCTTTCAAGAGAACTCCAAATCTTTCAGGAAACCACCACGAAGAAGCGTTGAATACCACTCTAAGCGCTTCATGTATGATTACTTCATTTATGGATGGTAGACATTAAAGAAAATACCACAAAGCATCTCATCCAACTACGAGAAGTGTTTCTGATCCGATTACTTCATTTATGGGTGGTTACCTTTCATGAAACATCCATGATGAAGTATAGCATGCCACTCGAAGTGCTTCATGTTAGATTACTTCATTTATGGATGATAAACATTAAATTAAAGAAAACACAACAATGCATCAAATCCTGCTACGAGAAGTGTTTCTGATTAGAGTATTTCATTTATGAGTTATAAACTTTCAAGAGAAGTCCAAAACTTTCAGGAAACCACCACGAAGAAGAGTTGAATACCACTCTAAGCGCTTCATGTATGATTACTTCATTTATGGGTGGTAGACATTAAAGAAAATACCACAAAGCATCCCATCCTACTACGAGAAGTGTTTATGATCCGAGTACATTTATGGGTGGTAACCATTCAAGAAAACTCCAAACCTTTCAGGAAACAAGCACGAAGAAGCTTAGAATATCACTCTAAGTGCTTCATTATTGATTATTTCATTTATGGGTGGAAAACACTCAAGCAAACACAACAAAGTATCTTCTCCTACTACAAGAAGTGTTTCTGATCTGATTACTTCTTTTATTAGTAGTAACCATCCTAGTAAACTCTAAACCATTCATTAAACCACCACAAAGAAGCATACAATAACACTCTATGTGCTTCATGTCTGATTACTTCAATTTTGGGTGGTAAACATTCAAGAAAACAACACAAAGCATCTAATCCTGCTACGAGAAGTGTTTTTGATCCGAGTACTCCATTTATGGGTTGTAAACTTTCATGAAAACTCCAAACCTTTTAGGAAACCACAACACAAAAGTGTAGAATACCAATCTAAGTGCTTCATGTCTAGCTACATTATATATGGGTGGTAAACATTCAAGAAACAACGCAAAACATCTTATCCTGCTACGAGCAATGTTTCTGATCTGAGTACTTCAGTTATGGGTGGTAAACATTCAAAAAAACTCTAAACCTTTTATTAAACCACCACGAAGAAGTATAGAATAACACTCTATGTGTTTCATGTCTGATTACTTCATTTATGAGTGGTAAACTTTCAAGAAAACAACACAAAGCATCTTATCCTGCTACGAGAAGCGTTTTTTATTCGAGTACTTCATTTATGGGTTGTAAACTTTCAAGAAAACTCCAAAACTTTTAGGAAACCACCACACAAAAGAGTAGAATACCAATCTAAGTGCTTCATGTCCATGTACTTTATATATGGGTGGAAAACATTCCAGAAACAATACAAAACATCTAATCCTGCTACGAGCAATGTTTTTTATCTGAGTACTTCATTTATGAGAGGTAAACATTCAAGAGAACTCTAAACCTTTCATAAAACCACCACGAAGAAGCATATAATATCACTCTTTGTGCTTCATGTCTGATAAGTTCATTTACGATTGGTAAACACTCAATAAAACACCACAAATCATCTTATTCTACTACGAGATGTGCTTCTGATCTGAGTACTTCTTTTATGGGTGGTTACCTTTCATGAAACAACCATGAAGAAGTATAGCATGCCACTCGAAGTGCTTCATGTTAGATTACTTCATTTATGGGTGATAAACATTAAATTAAAGAAAACACAACAATGCATCAAATCCTACTACGAGAAGTGTCTCTGATTAGAGTGCATTTATGAGTGATAACCTTTCAAGAGAACTCCAAATCTTTCAGGAAACCACCACGAAGAAGCGTTGAATACCACTCTAAGCGCTTCATGTATGATTACTTCATTTATGGATGGTAGACATTAAAGAAAATACCACAAAGCATCTCATCCTACTACGAGAAATGTTTCTGATCCGATTACTTCATTTATGGGTGGTTACCTTTCATGAAACAACCATGATGAAGTATAGCATGCCACTCAAAGTGCTTCATGTTAGATTACTTCATTTATGGATGATAAACATTAAATTAAAGAAAACACAACAATGCATCAAATCCTGCTACGAGAAGTGTTTCTGATTAGAGTATTTCATTTATGAGTTATAAACTTTCAAGAGAAGTCCAAAACTTTCAGGAAACCACCACGAAGAAGAGTTGAATACCACTCTAAGCGCTTCATGTATGATTACTTCATTTATGGGTGGTAGACATTAAAGAAAATACCACAAAGCATCCAATCCTACTACGAGAAGTGTTTCTGATCCGAGTACATTTATGAGTGGCAACCATTCAAGAAAACTCCAAACCTTTCAGGAAACAAGCACGAAGAAGCTTAGAATATCACTCTAAGTGCTTCATTATTGATTATTTCATTTATGGGTGGAAAACACTCAAGCAAACACAACAAAGCATCTTCTCCTACTACAAGAAGTGTTTCTGATCTGATTACTTCTTTTATTAGTAGTAACCATCCTAGTAAACTCTAAACCTTTCATTAAACCACCACAAAGAAGCAAACAATAACACTCTATGTGCTTCATGTCTGATTACTTCAATTTTGGGTGGTAAACATTCAAGAAAACAACACAAAGCATCTAATCCTGCTACGAGAAGTGTTTTTGATCCGAGTACTCCATTTATGGGTTGTAAACTTTCATGAAAACTCCAAACCTTTTAGGAAATCACAACACAAAAGTGTAGAATACCAATCTATGTGCTTCATGTCCAGCTACTTTATATATGGGTGGTAAACATTCAAGAAACAACACAAAACATCTTATCCTGCTACGAGCAATGTTTCTGATCTGAGTACTTCAGTTATGGGTGGTAAACATTCAAAAAAACTCTAAACCTTTTATTAAACCACCACGAAGAAGTATAGAATAACACTCTATGTGTTTCATGTCTGATTACTTCATTTATGAGTGGTAAACTTTCAAGAAAACAACACAAAGCATCTTATCCTGCTACGAGAAGCGTTTTTTATTCGAGTACTTCATTTATGGGTTGTAAACTTTCAAGAAAACTCCAAAACTTTTAGGAAACCACCACACAAAAGAGTAGAATACCAATCTAAGTGCTTCATGTCCATGTACTTTATATATGGGTGGAAAACATTCCAGAAACAATACAAAACATCTAATCCTGCTACGAGCAATGTTTTTTATCTGAGTACTTCATTTATGAGAGGTAAACATTCAAGAGAACTCTAAACCTTTCATAAAACCACCACGAAGAAGCATATAATATCACTCTTTGTGCTTCATGTCTGATTAGTTCATTTACGATTGGTAAACACTCAATAAAACACCACAAATCATCTTATTCTACTACGAGATGTGCTTCTGATCTGAGTACTTCTTTTATGGGTGGTTACCTTTCATGAAACAACCATGAAGAAGTATAGCATGCCACTCGAAGTGCTTCATGTTAGATTACTTCATTTATGGGTGATAAACATTAAATTAAAGAAAACACAACAATGCATCAAATCCTGCTACGAGAAGTGTTTCTTATTAGAGTGCATTTATGAGTGATAACCTTTCAAGAGAACTCCAAATCTTTCAGGAAACCACCACGAAGAAGCGTTGAATACCACTCTAAGCGCTTCATGTATGATTACTTCATTTATGGATGGTAGACATTAAAGAAAATACCACAAAGCATCTCATCCTACTATGAGAAGTGTTTCTGATCCGATTACATTTATGGGTGGTAACCATTCAGGATACAAGCACGAAGAAGCTTAGAATACCACCCCAAGTGCTTCATTATTGATTACCTCATTTATGGGTGGAAAACACTCAAGCAAACACATCAAAGCATCTTCTCCTACTACAAGAAGTGTTTCTGATCTGATTACTTCTTTTATTTGTTGTAACCATCCAAGTAAACTCTAAACCTTTCATGAAACCACCACAAAGAAGCATACAATAACACTCTATGTGCTTCATGTCAGATTACTTTAATTTTGGGTGGTAAGAATTCAAGAAAACAACACAAAGCATCTTATCCTGCTACGAGAAGTGTTTTTGATCCGAGTACTCCATTTATGGGTTGTAAACTTTCATGAAAACTCCAAACCTTTTAGGAAATCACAACACAAAAGTGTAGAATACCAATCTATGTGCTTCATGTCCAGCTACTTTATATATGGGTGGTAAACATTCAAGAAACAACACAAAACATCTTATCCTGCTACGAGCAATGTTTCTGATCTGAGTACTTCAGTTATGGGTGGTAAACATTCAAAAAAACTCTAAACCTTTTATTAAACCACCACGAAGAAGTATAGAATAACACTCTATGTGTTTCATGTCTGATTACTTCATTTATGAGTGGTAAACTTTCAAGAAAACAACACAAAGCATCTTATCCTGCTACGAGAAGCGTTTTTTATTCGAGTACTTCATTTATGGGTTGTAAACTTTCAAGAAAACTCCAAAACTTTTAGGAAACCACCACACAAAAGAGTAGAATACCAATCTAAGTGCTTCATGTCCATGTACTTTATATATGGGTGGAAAACATTCCAGAAACAATACAAAACATCTAATCCTGCTACGAGCAATGTTTTTTATCTGAGTACTTCATTTATGAGAGGTAAACATTCAAGAGAACTCTAAACCTTTCATAAAACCACCACGAAGAAGCATATAATATCACTCTTTGTGCTTCATGTCTGATAAGTTCATTTACGATTGGTAAACACTCAATAAAACACCACAAATCATCTTATTCTACTACGAGATGTGCTTCTGATCTGAGTACTTCTTTTATGGGTGGTTACCTTTCATGAAACAACCATGAAGAAGTATAGCATGCCACTCGAAGTGCTTCATGTTAGATTACTTCATTTATGGGTGATAAACATTAAATTAAAGAAAACACAACAATGCATCAAATCCTACTACGAGAAGTGTCTCTGATTAGAGTGCATTTATGAGTGATAACCTTTCAAGAGAACTCCAAATCTTTCAGGAAACCACCACGAAGAAGCGTTGAATACCACTCTAAGCGCTTCATGTATGATTACTTCATTTATGGATGGTAGACATTAAAGAAAATACCACAAAGCATCTCATCCTACTACGAGAAATGTTTCTGATCCGATTACTTCATTTATGGGTGGTTACCTTTCATGAAACAACCATGATGAAGTATAGCATGCCACTCAAAGTGCTTCATGTTAGATTACTTCATTTATGGATGATAAACATTAAATTAAAGAAAACACAACAATGCATCAAATCCTGCTACGAGAAGTGTTTCTGATTAGAGTATTTCATTTATGAGTTATAAACTTTCAAGAGAAGTCCAAAACTTTCAGGAAACCACCACGAAGAAGAGTTGAATACCACTCTAAGCGCTTCATGTATGATTACTTCATTTATGGGTGGTAGACATTAAAGAAAATACCACAAAGCATCCAATCCTACTACGAGAAGTGTTTCTGATCCGAGTACATTTATGAGTGGCAACCATTCAAGAAAACTCCAAACCTTTCAGGAAACAAGCACGAAGAAGCTTAGAATATCACTCTAAGTGCTTCATTATTGATTATTTCATTTATGGGTGGAAAACACTCAAGCAAACACAACAAAGCATCTTCTCCTACTACAAGAAGTGTTTCTGATCTGATTACTTCTTTTATTAGTAGTAACCATCCTAGTAACTCTAAACCTTTCATTAAACCACCACAAAGAAGCAAACAATAACACTCTATGTGCTTCATGTCTGATTACTTCAATTTTGGGTGGTAAACATTCAAGAAAACAACACAAAGCATCTAATCCTGCTACGAGAAGTGTTTTTGATCCGAGTACTCCATTTATGGGTTGTAAACTTTCATGAAAACTCCAAACCTTTTAGGAAATCACAACACAAAAGTGTAGAATACCAATCTATGTGCTTCATGTCCAGCTACTTTATATATGGGTGGTAAACATTCAAGAAACAACACAAAACATCTTATCCTGCTACGAGCAATGTTTCTGATCTGAGTACTTCAGTTATGGGTGGTAAACATTCAAAAAAACTCTAAACCTTTTATTAAACCACCACGAAGAAGTATAGAATAACACTCTATGTGTTTCATGTCTGATTACTTCATTTATGAGTGGTAAACTTTCAAGAAAACAACACAAAGCATCTTATCCTGCTACGAGAAGCGTTTTTTATTCGAGTACTTCATTTATGGGTTGTAAACTTTCAAGAAAACTCCAAAACTTTTAGGAAACCACCACACAAAAGAGTAGAATACCAATCTAAGTGCTTCATGTCCATGTACTTTATATATGGGTGGAAAACATTCCAGAAACAATACAAAACATCTAATCCTGCTACGAGCAATGTTTTTTATCTGAGTACTTCATTTATGAGAGGTAAACATTCAAGAGAACTCTAAACCTTTCATAAAACCACCACGAAGAAGCATATAATATCACTCTTTGTGCTTCATGTCTGATTAGTTCATTTACGATTGGTAAACACTCAATAAAACACCACAAATCATCTTATTCTACTACGAGATGTGCTTCTGATCTGAGTACTTCTTTTATGGGTGGTTACCTTTCATGAAACAACCATGAAGAAGTATAGCATGCCACTCGAAGTGCTTCATGTTAGATTACTTCATTTATGGGTGATAAACATTAAATTAAAGAAAACACAACAATGCATCAAATCCTGCTACGAGAAGTGTTTCTTATTAGAGTGCATTTATGAGTGATAACCTTTCAAGAGAACTCCAAATCTTTCAGGAAACCACCACGAAGAAGCGTTGAATACCACTCTAAGCGCTTCATGTATGATTACTTCATTTATGGATGGTAGACATTAAAGAAAATACCACAAAGCATCTCATCCTACTATGAGAAGTGTTTCTGATCCGATTACATTTATGGGTGGTAACCATTCAGGATACAAGCACGAAGAAGCTTAGAATACCACCCCAAGTGCTTCATTATTGATTACCTCATTTATGGGTGGAAAACACTCAAGCAAACACATCAAAGCATCTTCTCCTACTACAAGAAGTGTTTCTGATCTGATTACTTCTTTTATTTGTTGTAACCATCCAAGTAAACTCTAAACCTTTCATGAAACCACCACAAAGAAGCATACAATAACACTCTATGTGCTTCATGTCAGATTACTTTAATTTTGGGTGGTAAGAATTCAAGAAAACAACACAAAGCATCTTATCCTGCTACGAGAAGTGTTTTTGATCCGAGTACTCCATTTATGGGTTGTAAACTTTCATGAAAACTCCAAACC
>CAXKVX010003458.1:0-21894 GCA_964058865.1 Eleocharis quinqueflora | reverse complement strand
GAGATGGTCCCAACAAAAGATTCAAAGCTTACTGATTAAGATACCACATCTTCGAAGAGATTGGAAGTCAAAATTAATGGCAATGTGACATTTCAAACTGAGAGAGTGGACCATGATCTTATCATTTCTAATTTCTCTCATGTCTCGTTAATTTTATTCATTCCTTCCATCCCTCTCATGCATCTTTTTTGCTTCATGTTATGCTAGCACTTTATCATTTAAAAATTATGAAAGATAAGTATATCAATTATTCCAAAGTATTATTTAAATATTGCTAAACTACCTAAATTCAAACAAATCAACACCCATATTTCTTTCGTTAATAATCCCAAATGAAAAAACAAGCACAAAAAGCAAAATCAGCAATAATTGATAGTGTTGAAAGGAGAGAATCATGATCTGAGCACAGAAAACTATATACCATTAAAGAGAGACTAGAAAAGGAGCAAGCTCTAGCGTGACGAACTTGAAACAGGCGAGGCTCGGACGACACCAGAGTTTGAGAAAATGAGTAGTAGGGAAATAGACGCCCGATGTAGTGGGAATGAGAGAGAGAACGAGTGTAGTGGCACCAGAGGTGGCTCGGAGGGAACGAGTTGGGATTAGGAGATGAAACAACGAGCTAGGGTTCATAGAGAAGAAGAGAGAGAGAGATGCGAGATATTTGGAACTTGGGCGGAATTGGAGTTAGAAATATGTGTGCTTGTGTATTGACATTCGGGGATGTTATATAAAAACACGACAACTTTACAGAAAAGTTGTAAGTCTCAACAGGTGAGTGGGATTGTATTTAAGGTGCTCTGGATTGTGAGGATCTGGGTTCGAACTCCAAGACCCAATTTTTTTCCACATCAAGATTTTATCCTCTATTAATATTTTTTTACACATCAAGATTTAATCCTCAGTTTTGTAGGTGGCAACATCAAATCTATCATGTAAGTATACATATCATGTAAGTATACAAATCTATCATGTAAGTATACATATCACAATTGTAAAATTACAAATTTAAGTCCAACATTCAAAATTTGCAACATCTGCAAAATTTGTCGTCTACTCTTTGCCCTATACCATGGTGGGTATTCGTTATCTAACGTTATTTCCTCTTTGATTGCATCGTTCTTTGACAATTCAAAGAACTTTTGCATCTTTAGTAACAAGAGACAACAACAAATAAAGTGAAATTAATTACCTAATGTGTGTGTGTGTGTGTGTGTGTATATATATATATATATAGATAGATAGAGAGAGAGAGAGAGAAAGGCTTGGGTGCTCCATGGAGCACCAAATCGCTCGTGCTCCACCTCTGTTATATCCAATTTGAAAATTTCAACGAACCGATCCGAACCGTTGAATATGATCTACATATTGAAATCTACTTGGAGATTGAATTTTACATTTTTTTGAAATTTTTTGCTATTTTTTTAAAGAGGTAGAAAAGTTGCTAATCAAACGGTTTCTGGACCAACAAAAATTGCAATTTTCCTACCTCTCTAAAAAATAGCAAAAAAGTTCAAAAAAATGTAAAATTCAATTTCCAAGTAGATTTCAATATATATGTAGATCATGTTCAACGGTTCGGATCGATTGTTGAAAATTTTAAATTGGAGATACGGTGTTGAGCATTAGGGGTTTGGTGCTCCATGGAGCACCATAGCCTATCTCTCTCTCTCTCTCTCTATATATATATATATATATATATACATGTACAACTTCGGTCATAAATATGTATAATCACAAAGTTACATGAACAAATTAATGTGAAGTTCGAGAAGAGCTAGATATATGAATAAATTAATATAAAGAATAAAGTACATTAATTACGTCAACTTGTGGCTCAAGAGATCGACGAAATGCTGAGGAGAGCTTGAGACAACTCATGTGAAAAGCGTGACGATTAATTCGTCATGAAACAAGTCAAATCTATGTTTTTGCATCTTGAAACATCACTGAGAAATTAACAAAGTTATCAAAGTAAATATATCCCCATCCTCAAATTAGAATTTACAAAATTAATAAAGTTTGTACATTATTATTGCAAATTTACAAAATTTACAAAATTGGTGTCAAGCATATGACTACTTGATCGAGCAATAACTTTGCTATCGCATTTCAAAATAAACAAATAACAACAATGAAAAGTCAAACAAAAATTTCTATTAGTATATTTTTCTTCTATTTTGTTCAAACAAAAATAGTGTAATGATCAGAGAGGTCCGAAACATTCTTCAACCTGGAAAGGGGGTTGTATTTGCTATTTAATGCATTATATGTCTTCTTGTTGGCCTTTTTAGTGCAAATCATTAGAAAGTTTCAAACTATGGTTGTCGAGACAATCGTGTCCTTGCTATACAACCAAAAGTTTGTTGGAAGAAAGGAGAAAGTGCAGAGAAAGTAGGGACAATACTTGCGAGAATGTCTTATTATTCTTTAATCTGTTTAGATTCTTTTTGTTAATTAATATTGAGAATGTTCTCAAGGAAAATATTTTGCGGAACAAGAAGCAAACGACCCAGATTTGATGCATTGTAGGAAACAACAGGTTGTGATGTGATTCAGAAGAGTCAGATATTATAAGTTGAGAATAATACGAATCTTGCTGCAAATAAAAGGTTCAGATTTGCCGAAATTGAAGCAGCGGCACTAAATGTTTTTTATCTAATCAACCAATATTATCTAAGGTCTCGTATTAATTTCTAAACCTTCTTTAGTCAATACAAGTTTATAAATTATTCTTGGTGTTTATAATTTGGTCAGAACCGTTCTATGATCAATACTAAGGTCTAGATAATCTTATTTGATCAATTAAACATTAAATATCAAGTAAATAAAACAAACAAATACTAAACAAAATAAAGTGACAATGGTACATTAACAACAAGATTCGAGTACATGCCATAATCTTGAGTTAGAATGTGTTACAGCCTCGATTATATTGATTTATGAGTAAATTTTCTGAAAGGTCATAATTTTTTATCAAATTCATATTTAATCACTAAATTTTGAATTATTTATTTTTAATCATCGAACTGATAAGTCTTCAAATTTAGTACACCTTCATTGTTTCCTTAAAAAAATTAACGGAAAATTGACATTGTGCCTAAAAAATAACTATATTTAAAAATAATAATTATTGTGAAGAATTTAAAAGAAAAAAATGCATTTTAAGTCAAAAATTTCTTAAAAATTTGATGAAAAAAGTGAAGTGATTAAATTTGAAGAAATTTCAAAATTTAGTGATTAAAAATGAATAATTCAAAATTCAGTTATCAATTATAAATTTGATTCAATGACCTCCCACAAAAAATACATACTAATTAATTAAATAAGCGTTTCTTACGAGCAGGACTTTTACTGTTTTTACATATTATTTTTCCCAACTTCTATTGCAACATGTTCCAAATAATATATAAAAAAAAATGCTTAAACACTTCTACCACAGCACGTAGACTATTTGTTAGTTTCTTCAAACATACCGTGTTCGCACCTGCACTTGATTATTTTGATCTCATTGAAATTCATATTTTATTCTTTCTTCGAGAATCTCTCAGTGAAAGCGGTATGTTTGTTTGTGTTATAATTAAACGCGGTATGACCGTAGATGCATGTGCTAGCTCAGATGTCAATGAAATGAAATGATATTAGTTTAACTGTATAACATATTATTTTCTTTCATGAACAAGTTTGACTGGTACTCTGGTAGTAACGTCATAGAAACGAAATTGTCTTGCTGCTGAAATAATATTAGTTTAACTGTATAACATATTATTACTGTTGCATATTTTTTTTATTTCTTTTGACTTGAAAACTTGAAGCAGGTATTCTATGGAAAGAAAGTGTAAAAGCTAACTAGGTGCTTGAAAAAACTTGAAGCAGGTATTTTTTATTTCTTTGACTTTAAATGTTTGGGTAAGGAGAAGCATTAGGCGAACTCTTTTACTTTTTTTATTTTTTATTCGATTCATATCATATTTAATAAGAAAGATATGAATAAGATTTTTTTTGTTATTTATCGAATATGAGTATGAATAAGAGTTTTTTTTTCATTAGTTAAACGGATAAAGGTACGAATAAAGACTATCCTATAGGATAAATATAAAATAATATATATAAATATAAATAAATATATAAGTGCTATTTTGAAATCTATAAAAATAATTAATCTATTAGTAATTTAAATTTTCTTGAAGACCATCTAATTAATTGTCCTCTTTTCAATAAAACTTATTTTTCAACAGAACATTAACGTTTGTCTCTTGAATTCTATCAAAATTAATTTCATCCCACTAATTTATCTATTTATTTATTGTTATCATTCTCTTGTTTAATTCTTTTAAAAAATAATCATCCATTATCCGTTCTATCCTATAATTTTAACGGATAAGGATAAGTCAAATTTTAACGGGTAAGAATAGAATATGGGTAGGAGTAATTTCAAATTAGTACAAGTACGAAAATAGCTCCACCCGATCCATATTGTACTCATTGACACCCATGTAGCCATAGGCGCCTCTCAATTTTTTTTGGTAATTGTGAAAATAGTAGTGACAAAACTAGTCAAGAGGTACGAGTTTTTTTATCGAATGACCAACGGTAGATTTTTCTACCGTGCGACAGATTTTTTTACCGTGCCACAATTCATTTCCTCACCATAATTCAACTTTAAAAAGTATTTTTTGTTATGACAATGTATATAAAAATATTTTCGATCATGACTATGCAAAGAAAATTATTTCAGTGATGACCTAAGTTTTTCATTAATTAATTTAATTTAAAACAAATTTGTCATTCCATTAATAAATTATTACACGTTGATGCATCAATTTATCTCAAGCATGAATTATATTAATTTATCTATTGGTTAATGCATTAATAAATACATTTAATGGTTATAGTCGAAATTAATTTACTCACATAGCCACTATCGCAAATATTTTTTTATATGAGGTTATATTTGTTGTACATTGTAGGATGGGACATTCATTTCCTCCCACCGTAGAAATTTCTACGGTGCATATTTTAAAAATATATATATTGCACCGTAGAAAATCTAGCGTGCAGCAAAAAAAAGCTGCCGCACGTAAATTTTCTACCGTTCTGATCATTTGATCGAAATACTCGTACCTCTTGACTACTTTATCGCTATTATTTTCATAATTACCAAAAATAAATTTATGGGCGCCTCTTGTAGTCTTGTTCAACTTTAAATTGGCATTTTCACGGTTTGCCATAACTTTACTCAAATACTCTTCAATAGTGAAAATAAATGCTAGTTGTTGGCATTGACTTGCACAACTTCTAACTACAAAGATACCATCAGACATCCAATCAACTGACATAAAGAAAACACAAGTGTTAGGAATTACATGTGGCTTCTTTTGTTTCCTTGACACAATCAAAACATCTGACATCACGAGACTATAAACTTGCTCAAGTAATGAACCATTAGTTCAGTACATTGTTGTATATTACAAATAGTTCACATCCTTTAACAACAATATTCCATTTGAATTTACTTTCAGGCCTCATGCTAGTTTAATTTCTAGCAACCCGAGCTATAAAGAAACTCCTTGGCTTGCAATATTTCAGAAATTAATTAGAACACCAACAAGACCAGGAGGAAAAAAAAAAAAAATTTTACACTGAACATCATCCTCTTAATAACGAAAACAAGTAATTGAAAATTTCAATCAAAACTGTGGTTAATTAACTAACTACTTACAAATATGACCAACCAGACCTATCTACGGTTGGTCCTTCCAGCGCGGCCACCTGACCCGGTATTACAATGCCTTGAATCGCGGGTTGGTCGCCCATTTGGTGTAACCCTACCATGGCCTCTATCTCTTGTGGCAACCTCCTTTATGTCCCTCCTAGCGCCCTTCATGGCCTCAATCTGTTCCAACTTCTCCACCACCTCTTTCATAGATGGTCGATTTTTGGGTTCACTTGCGAGGCAATTTAGAGTTAGATGGGCTGCCTCTAGGGCTGCTTTAGATGGGTATTTTCCCTCTAAACGGGGGTCCATTAGTCGAGCTAGTCTGCGCCTGTCAGAGAGCAACGGCTTGGCCCAATCAACCAGACTCAACTGATCAGACGACCGGTTTGGGTCTAATGCCCGTTGACCCGAGAGCATCTCAAGTAATACCACTCCAAATCCGTAAACATCACTTTTCACATATAGATGACCTGAATTAATTAGGAGATGGTCATGTTAGTATTAGATGATGCAACATCTTAGTAAAAATAGAAACATCAACTGTGCTCTTGAATAGACTTGTTACAAGCCATGCCATTCCTAGGTTGCATGGTTTCTCAGTTCTTTGCAAACCCAGCAATGATTACACCATATAAAACAGATAAGGTAGGCACCTCTTACAAGGAAACCAATATGTAAGGGCATTTGGCCTTAGTGGTAGCCACTAGGCTAGAGATTTTTGTACTGATGACAGGGACTGACCCAAAACTTTCGCTAGAGAAGTTTAAGATATATGATATTTTTCAAGAGGGTTCGAAATAATGCATATTCTTAAAAAAAATTATATTATAAGCATATTAAAAAATCCGGGGGGGGGGAGGGGGGGACTGACCCCCCTGATTGTACGTGGCTCCGCCACTGACTGCTGACATATATACTTGTGGTACTCAGTTTGGTGTGCATATGTCAACCTTGGTGGACAAAAAGCAACCGCCAAAAAGTTAGTCACAAGCCATTATAGGACTCCCAATTCCCTTGAAGTGCTTCCTATCTAAATCAACTGAAGGCACATTTACACATGACATCAATCGATTTTGCTTATCCAATAAAATGTAAATAGGATTGCGACATGGGTCTGTTCGTACTGGTACCAACAGGTAAAGATATGGAGATTGATGAGGCTGTTGAGTTTATACTAAATCCATTACAATGCAAGGACGATCTATATAAACTAAGAGAAAAAATATATTCCAAAAGAAATTTGGCTGCCATTGTTCGGTAAGAATCAGGTACAGTGCCATTTCGAAACCTAACAGTTACATAACAAAGATTTAGGATCTTATCATTGGTTGATTCATGTGAAAGCATAGAAAGCACATTTGGGATAATTCAGGTTTGTGCTGAAAATTGAGAAAGATAACAAAGCAACACATACCAGTAGCAACATATTCTGGTGCCGCATATCCGTAAGTTCCCATAACCCTGGTGGTCACATGCGAATTACTTCCGGTGGGCCCCAGCTTTGCCAGCCCAAAATCCGATAATTTTGCATTGTAGTTCTGTGGAAGAACAAAAAAAGTAATCAAAATTAGATCAGCATAAAAATATATTTTTATCTGAAAACGGTAATTCAACAAATACAAAATAGAAACAGAAACATAAGTAAAACAAAATTTGTATTTTATGGAAAAGGAAGAATATACCGAGTCTAAGAGGATGTTGGAAGCTTTGAAATCTCGGTAGATAACTTGTCTCTCAGAGGTGTGGAGAAACAAGAGACCTCGAGCGGCTCCTGTGGCTATTCTTAGTCTCAGATCCCAAGACAATGGCTCATATGTACCTCCTGTCATCATATAATCCATAAGTATGAATCACTATATATAAAAAACTTTTTTTTATAAATGATGAAGTGTAGTAACGTACTATGGTAAACTTACTTCTGAAGAGGTGGTTTTCTAAGCTTCCTCTGGGCATGAATTCATACACAAGTAACAGGTCTTTATCTTCCCAACAATATCCTAAAAGTTTAACAAGATTTGGGTGCGAAAGTCTTCCCAAAAAGTGCACCTCTGACTGCAGGCATTCAAATTAAGTAAATACATTAATTAAGCTAAGCCAACAGGATAATATAAACCACATAGGTGCTATATTATCTTAACCTTTGGACTATTTCTAATCTAAACTATTCAAAAGCCAACAGGATAATATAACCCGCATAGGTGCTAGACAAAAGGTCAGAACTGATGGCTTAAAGCACCTAACTAAAGCCTTTTTACTATGCGTCTTTGCCTAAGCTTAAATAGATTAGTATTCAACTTTTAATATACTTTTTGCTTTTACTATTGATTCCTGATCAGACACCTAGCTGTAAATATCTAATTGTAGAGTTTTTGCCTAACTGAACCCTCATATATGGCTGTCATTGTAGTATTGTACCAATCTGTTTCCATTATAGCAGTCACTTCTTGTTTTTTGTCAGCAGCATCAGGAGAAATTGACGGGTTGTTCTTTTGCTCGAAATATTGGGGTGATTTGTTTACCAGTAACCAATCAATATAATATTTTTACACATATAGGAACCCCAAAAAGGATATAATATTAAGCTGCATAAACAAAATAATATCCCTGACTATTACTATACAGTCATTAAGAAATTACCAGTTAGCCCGTTCCTCTCAAACCTGATAATCGTATCCATTGTGACTTACAATTTTGACACCATTACCTTTTGGTAATGAATAATTGTTATTATAATAGGATATTAAAGTGAGCAGAAGTTGTTAATCTTTATTGCTCTCTGCCGTATAATTAATTACTATTATCCGACTCTTAAATAGAAATATTATCATTTTATCAATCTATGAATAATGGATAAAGCACAAATGCAAGAGGAACCCAATACCTGCCATTCTTCAAGCCCCTGCAAACTCTCTGGGTTCAGCTTTTTAACCGCGATAACCAGCCCAGACCCGCTTCGTGTCGGGTTCAGTGTTTTCTCATCAACCCATCCCTTGTATACCCGCCCAAACCCACCTTCCCCCAAAACAGTATCGGGTTTGAAATTCTTCGTTGCACTTCGCAGCTCCGCAAAAGTAAAAATTCTTAGATTTGGGGTTTCCAAAATGTGGCCTTCAGCGCATAATTGGTCATTAAATCCGGATCCAGACCCGCTAGAGGGGTTGAAGGTGCTGTTGCTGAGGGTAGAGAGCTTGCCTGTGTTGGTGGTACTTGTGCTGTTGCTGCTTGTCTTTGATGTGTTGTATGGGCCTAGAGAGAGAGAGAGGAGCAGAGATGGGTAAAATTTATAACAAAAAAAATAGTAGAGAATTGAAGTGACTTAAGTTATTACAGGATATGCTGGTACCAACAGATAGTTACTAAATATAAAAAAATAGGCATTTTGATTAATATGCTGACAAGAAAATTGTTGGGAAAAAATAAAAATAACAAAAGAGCTTAAAAACAAATATGGGAGTTCCAGTTCAAAATCAATTGTCCATTAGGTGGTTGATGGGTCGCGATCAGATAATCAAAGACTTTAGAAAATAGAACTAAACAGTGTTCAAAATTAATACACAGTCAAAATTTTGAAGTACATTTTCGTCTTGTAATGCAGTTGACTGAGAAAGAGAAAGACGGGAGTGAAAGAAGAGGTAGAGAGGTGGGTTCTTCCAAGTTTCGAAAAACAATGAATTGCTTAATAACATTAAAGGGTCATGTGAGTCCCTTTTAGATAATTTTAGTTCTACAAACATACAAATGAAATTGTTAAAAAAAAGACGGTTAAATATTATTAAAAAGGCACTTTAGTATTAACCAAGGTAAATCCATAAAAGATCCCTACAGTACAACCCCAAAATATAATACTATTATGATCTAAGCTAAACATATGAAATTTAGAATTGCTTCTAAGAAAATACTCAATCGGAGCTTCTATCAGAAAATTATAAGAAGCAGATACAACTTAATCACTAATTAAATGAGAACGAAACTGAACTTAAAAAGACAAAGACGAAACTTTTGGGTGAGAAGAATCAGTAAAGCATCAAATGCAGCTTTCAAATGGAAATTTCCAAAAACTAAATCGTATATAAGCACTCCAATTCGTTACTTAATTACAACTACTTCACAAATGCATATGCAAATTTGGAAACTTTCTAAACTCAACAACTGAGAAATTATACTATACACCTAACAAATGAAAGATTCCATTTTCCAAAGCTAAACCAAATAGCAAGAAATGGGTTGAAATTATTTGTAATAAGAAACATACCCGGACTAGATGGGGTTATGTGTACTGGAGAGTTCACAGAAGAAGAGCCACAACAATTTCCCATCTCTCTCTCTCTCTCTCTCTCTCTCGATGTGTTAGAGTAAGGAAATAGCAAAAGGCAAAGGTTTGAAAGTTTAAGAGGGGGAGAAGGGGGCAAAGACTGGAAATAAAAAGAGAGCGAAAGAGGGATGGAAAATGGAAAGTGAAGCAAGAGAAGAAAGAGTTTGGAGTCGAGGCTTTAACAGGGCACGCTATGGACTATGGTACTGTGTTGTCCCTTCTTCTGCACTTTGACAATTCTTTATTATTAATTCGTTACCGAGTTATTTAAACAATTTATTTATTAAATATTGACTTGTAGTTATATATCTGTCCCTACTTTCCATTGGAATGAGAACTTCACCGCGCAGCAAAAATACCGGATCGTTCATAACTTATAATGCAAAAAATCTAGATCGTTCAATTTTATTGCGCGACAGAAGAACTACTTCCCTCCCTACTTATTATGATTTTGTTTTAACCCACCGCGCAGCAAAAATATTGACTTGTAGTTATATATACTATATATGCTGCGCAATAAATTTTAATAAGTTAAATTTTATAATATCATACAATCTCTAAATCAAATCTGGACCGTTCATAACCTACAGTGCAAAAAATCTAGGCCATTCGTAACCTACAGTGGAAAAAATCAAATCTGGACCGTTCACATAAAAAATTTGGCCGTTCATTCTTGCTGCGCGGCAGAAGAACTGCTTCCCTCCCTACTTATGATTTTGTTTAGGATCACAAATTATGGACGTATGCGGGTCGATGGCAATTTAGCCGCCAATATTGAGTAAACTCTACTAAATTTTAGTCACTAAAGTTCAATTTTAGGGCAAAAATGTCTCTCCTTAGCAAAATTCTCTCCTTCTTCCCAAAGCAACACCGCTCCACCACCTCCACCTCCATTAATTCCGATCAACTCCCATCAAGAATAACATCAGTAAACGCTAACACCATTGCAAGAAAAGATCAAGATGAATTTAATCGCCATGCTTCCAAGCTTATTGCTCTTTATGGAAAAAAATTATCATCAGAGAAAAGATCTTATGCAGAAGTTCTTCGATCCGACCTCAAGAATCATTCAGAAAAGCAACACTCCACATGCAACAATGGTGGAGTTAGATGGTCTTCTCAGCTTTTCTCTGATGTCCAGATCAAGAGACCATCAGATAAGAATCAAGTCAAACATTTTCAAAGAAATCAGCGTCTGAGTGGAAAAAGTTTCAAGAAACCTAATATACCGCAGGAACAGATTAACACAAGAGAAACAACCTTTCAGCACCGTAGATTCCAGTCTCAAAAGAATCGATGCTTCCGATGTGGTGATTTTGACCATATTGCTTCTCAATGCAGAAACCCAAAACTATGCTTCACGTGCAAAGGAACGAGTCACTTAGCCTCTCAATGCAACCGACTAAACACCACTAAGCGGTTCTCAGCTCATCACAAACCGATTTCCCCAACACCCCCAAATCCATCTTCTCAAAACACTTCTCCAGCAAAACCTCCAAACTCGAAAAATTTCAATTTACCCAAACTCAAAATGTCTGACTCCATGATTCACAGCTTAGATCTAGGAAGATCTGAGTTCAAAAACTTTCACAATGAGCTTCGCAACAGTTTCATTATCCAAGCCTTCAAGGATTTTGAAATACCTGACATCATCGCAGGTCTTCAGATCTCCCACTCTAGAGCTCTACAATGCTCAATCAAGAAGTTGGAAAACCAACGATTTCTGATTCAAGGCCCTCCATCATGGACGAGATCAATCATCGAAAAAGGTGTAATCGAAATCGATCCCTTCTCCTTTCAGGTCTCATCTAATCTTGATGAACTCTTTCCCAAAGTAGAAACTGATAAAAAATAGATTAGGTTACATGGAATCCCTTACGATATGAGAGATATCCACACTTTGGATTCGATAGTTTCTGTTTTTGGATCCTTAATTGACTGGGACAGTAACACCTTCAATGGTTCCGACCTCCGTTGGGTTCCGTTGCTGATCGAAATCAGCTCATCAGGCCTATTCCTTAACCACTTGTGGTTTGCAACTACTCGACCTGGCAACAAAAAGGATCTAATCAAGATCAAAATTGAAAAAGAATCAATCTCCTCTCCTCCTGTAATGAGCTGGAACTCTCAAGATGTAATAAGCTCCATGAACAAAATGAAGGTTCAAATCGAAGCCAGAAACAAGATTTCTCGATATGGAGGATACAAGGATCCAACTCTGCCTGTATCAGTCCACGCACCAGTACCTGTAACCCAAACCTCTCAACTTCAGACATCAACTCCAGCAATCAAAATTTCCCCAGCACAGATAAACACAATTCCAATCAAGAAAACCAATAACCCTTTTAAACATCAATCTAATCCTCACACCAAACCAGTCCAAAAGACAGTCAGCACCAAAAACCCTCAAGCACCAATAACAAAAACTCAGGTTGATCAGATACTGCAGTTTGTTACCAGCTGCCAGACTGACAACTCAAGCTTAAAAAACAACAACACAACAAGGACAACAACACCAATCATCTCAAAGGGCAAGGAAAAGATGCTCAACGATGAGGACATCATAGATGAAAGTGAAGTCACAGTAGCTGAAAACAGAATGCTCAGACAGCAAATCAAGAGAATGAAAGCTCAATTACTAAAGCAGAAAGAAGAAATGCAATTGATAGAAGGCCCATGTAACATAAGTTATGAAGGAAGAATAATCACACTTCAAAACAACCAAAACACAGACAACAAGCTACACATGGTGCCAAAAACAAACTCCAAGCCACCTCCAAGGTGCACGTTTGAAGAGAATCGCTATCAAACACCATGCTTTACTCGAGACATATGGTAAACTACTATCTCAATTTATCCAATATGATAAAGGGATTGGTACCCTTTTATCAGAATGAGGTATATCTTTTAATTAATGATAACACAACTGACATCAATGATTTCCTATCCAACATTAGGGAACCAGAATACATTAGAACATGACAAACATTGATTGATATTGCTGCCTTTTATTCACAATTTAGGCCGCATACACAAGGGGACATTACAATTTTAAATGAATAGCATCATTAATTGGAATGTGAGAGGAATAGGAATTAAAGAAAAAAGGAACATGTTAAAAGAATTTTTAAACAAAGAACATCCAGATATTATAGGTCTACAAGAAACAAAGAAAAATAAAATAACCAATAGATTATTAAATTCTATAAGCACTAAATATACATGGAAATGGATTGATGCACAAGGGTCAGCAGGGGGGTTAATGATGGGCATAAATGAACAAAAATATGAGATAACAAATTGGATAATAGGTATACACAATATCACAGTAATAGCTTATTTCAAACCAGACAATATTCAATTAGCCATATCATCAGTATATGGACCTTGCACAACTAACCAAAGATTTTTTTTTTTTTGGGAAGAACTCTACTTCTTAGGGAAAATAATTGACATACCTTGGATAATTGGAGGAGATTTCAACTTAATAAGAGAAAGAGAAGAAAAAAAAGGTGTCACATTCATACAAAATAATATAGATAATTTTAATAAATGGATAAACGGGTATGCTCTAATTGAATACAAATGTAATAACAGAAAGTACATATGGGCAAGAGGAGGGAAAAGCTCTCAAAAAGCTTGTTTAGATAGTTTTTTTTATTAATTTACAATGGGTAAACAAATATCCTACCTCTAAAGCACATGCACTTTGTAAGCAATTATCAGACCACAATGCTATATGTTTTACACATGGCATATCAATATACACAAAAAGATATTTATTTAGATTTGAGAAAAGTTGGTTATTGCAGGAAGATTTCTTATTACAAATTCAAGAATGGTGGTCACACATTAGATTAAACAAAGACAAATGATCAGAATGGAAATACAAAATTGATAATCTTAGAAAAAAAACTAAGGCGATGGAGTTTAAATATAAAAAAAAGAAAGTAGACAGAACAAACAAAACATAATAGATCAACTCAATTTCTTTGAGACATTATCAAAATCAAAAGAACTAGATGATAATGAAATAGAAGATTACTTAGGGGCAAAACAGGAACTCTTTAATATTAACAAGGAAGAAGCAATTTATTGAAATCAAAGAGCCAAAACAAAATGGTTAAAGGAGGGTGATGCCAACACACAATATTTTCACAAAATTGCCTCATTTCAAAAACATAAAAACACCATAGTTTCTTTGGACATAGAAGGAAACAATGTTACAGATGAAAAAATAATGTCAAAATTTGTTTTGTTTTCAATCATTTTAAATCATTATTAGGCACTGATGAAATCACATGGGCAAAATGAAATTCTGAAGTATGGGAAACATATGAAAAAGTTACAAGTGAAGAAAATGAACTATTAACAGCACCATTCAATATAGATGAAATACATAGAGCTGTAATGCAAATGGACTCAAACAAATCACCAGGTCCTGATGGCTTCTCCATGTCATTTTATCAAAATTGTTGGGAAATAATCAAATCTGACTTATTGGAATTATTTCAAGACTTTTATGACAACAAACTAGACTTATCCAAATTAAATAGAGCAATAATATGTTTGATACCAAAAAACAAACAAGAAGATTCAAATACAATTTATGATTACAGACCTATAAGTCTCATTAATTGTTGTTTCAAAAATTTTACTAAAGTTTTAGCCAATAGAATGTCCATAGTATTACAAAGGATTATAAGTCCAAACGAGAGTGCCGGATTAAAAAATAGAAACATAATGGAAAGTATGATCACTGCACATGAAATTTTGGATTCAGTACACAAACAAAGAACAAGGCATTTTATTAAAACTAGATTTCCAAAAAGTTTTTGATAATATTAATTGGCAATATCTATTTAAGATTTTGAAGGATAGAGGTTTTAGTAAACAATGGATCATATGGATTCAGAAAACTCTAATTAAAGGCCATAGTGCAGTAATACTAAATAACCAAATAGGAAACTATTTTGAATGCAAAAAATGTTTGAGGCAAGGTGATCCTTTATCACCATTCCTCTTTATATTAGATGTGGATAGCCTTACAAAATTAATCAATAAGGGAATAGATAACAAACATTTTCAAGGACTAGGGCCAAAAATGAAAAATGGCAATAAAATCATGCATCTTCAGTACATAGATGATACATTAATTTTTATTCAAGCAAAAAATGAAATGATAGAAAAATTAAAATGGATGTTAAAGACTTTTGAAGGATTAACAGGGTTAAAAATAAATTATCAAAAATCTGAATTAATACCATTGAACATTGAACAACACATTGCACAGTTTTATGCTAACAAATTAGAATGCAGGCAAGGTACATTACCTATTAAATACTCAGGACAATCATTACATTGGAAAAAGCCAAATAAAGAATATTGGTTGAAACTAATTGAAAAAATAAAGAAAAAACTCCCCATTTGGAAAGGAAAAATGCTTTCACTTGGAGGTAGATTAACAGTGCTAAACTCAGTATTATCTTCACTACCAATATACTACATATCAATTTTTAAAATGCCAAAATGGATTTGGAAGGAGATAGAAAAAATAAGGAAAAAATTCTTATGGTCGGGGGCTGAAAATAAAAGAAAAATTAGTTTAGTCAAATGGTAAAAATTATGTAGAAGAAAAGAATTTGGAGGTTGGAGAATTTTAAACTTAATGCAAATGAACACATCATTAATATGCAAATGGACATGATTATTTATTTTTGAGGAATATCAAGGGCTATGGAAAAGAATAATTACAATCAAATACAACAGATTTACCAAAAGTGCATCACCTTTTTGGGCAGGGGTCAGCCAACAATACAAATTGATTCAAATTAGCAATAAAAGGATTGTAGGTAATGACAGTTCAATTGACTTCTGGAATGACAATTGGTACAACAACTGCCCTTTAAAATTGCAATTCCCCTTAGTCTTTGAGAAATAAAAAAACATTAACATTACACTAGAGAAAATCTTGAACCATGGTAACATTAATTTATTTCTAACTAGAGGGTGTAGCAACCAAATGAGAAATCAGAAGATAGCATTAATAGAAATATTGCAAAACCTAAATATATCAGAAAGCCAAGATTCATCTATCTGGTGCTTGGAACCAGATGGTAAGTATTCAGTAAAATCAATGTATAGATTTTTAAATAATGATGGTGTACATATAAATCTAAAAGACACAGTATGGCATCTCAAAATTTCACTAAAATTCAAATTATTTACATGGCTATTATTACAAAACATAATACTCACAAGGGATATTCTAAATAAAAGAGGTATTTCAGTAGATAAACAATGCAACTTTTGTAAACAAGATGATGAAACAATAGAGCATCTTTTTCTTCATTGCAAAATTAGTAAAGACTTTTGGGTAATAATAAAATATACTCACCCTAGTGGTATTATGTTAAATATAACATCAATAGAGCAATTATGGACATCAATTTCAAAAATGGATAACAATGATAAAGAAAATTGGAGCACATTATTTGTAGCTTTCGTATGGATTATTTAGATGGAAAGAAACAACATAATATTTCAAAACAAAACACTTAAAATATAATAGCATTATATAATTCAATTATCCATTTGCAAATATATTGGACAGGTGGCACAAGCCATATAGCAAATTTTTTCAGGAACACACCAAGTCAGACTTCTATAGGTGATCACAACAATCAAATAACGATTCTGTCGGAGGAAGAACAACAACTATCATCTGATGAGGATTTGTTGGTCAACTAGTTCGAACAAGAGACATACACACAAATGTTGAAGAGGATGACTGAAGTGTCAAACAAAATTTTCAATTGACAATTGTAATAAAAGGGCTATAGAACTAGGGTTATAATACACACATAATATACAGCAAAACATTGAGCTGTGGGTAATTAGCTATCGGTATCAAATACTGATATGCTAATCATACCCAAAATTAGGTCTTATTACAGTTTGTTTTCGTTTTTTATTTTTTTCTCAAGTACAAAACTTTTGTACTTTGTATGCAACTTTTGAATTTTGTTGCTTTCATTTGGAGGCCGGCACCTTATCTTGGGGTTAGCTTCAATAAAAAAAAATTTAGTCACTAATCAAATGATTAAAGAAATGAAATACAAAGGGTTTTAAAGTTTGGATAATATTTCGTAGATACTAATATTGATATCACTATCGATACCGATGTTATTATACACATTTAGTTGAGTTAATATGTATATTATTTGAGTTATTAAATTATGCAAGTTATCTTATGCTATTTTTGTACAGAGAAAATTATTATGAATGTTAACAAAATAATATGCATAATTACTCAAATGGCATGCATAACTATTTCAGTATAAAAAATAATATGCATATCTATTTCAGTTAAAAAATAACATATATAATAATTCAAATAATGTGCATAATAATTCATCTAAATGAAATGCAAATAGCTACATGCCTACATGCATCCGATGACTCGTTCAATCTCATTTAATTAATAAAGAGATAGTTGCAATTAATCAAAACAAATATCCATTAATACACACCATATATATATATATATATATATATATTATCATGTCAATGTATTTGTTGACTAAGTCAGGTATAATTGAATTTTCTGATTATTCTTCTAACTCCATGTTTGACCAAGTTAATACAGATATTCCTTTCCATACTCCAAAAAGTTGTTTCTCGTAACCAAGGCCACCATTCTTACTTAAACAATCTTTTTGAAGGGTAATTAATTAATTGACTGTGGACCTAGGTATGAAAACCATTAAATAATGCAATCAATTGTTAAGGTCAAGTTCAATATTCTCATGTTGAGAAAAACAAGATATCTACAGTTTACATGAGCTTCTAATTCAGAGAGCACAGCTAATTCCGGATCAAATTTCGCTTTCTGAAAATTATTCTAACCTAATATATCTTCCTCTTGTACTGTGAAAACCTATGTAACAGGAAAGTTTTGTAATAACTTGTAAGCAAGGCATTACCACTTCCATTATCTGCGCACGATATTTGACTAACTCAAGTGTTGAGCATCTTAGCTGTACTCGATCGCTATGGGTAGATAATGACACGAATACAAGTTTTATGTTATATCCTCAACAACTATGAAAATTTGTAAGCAATGGTCAAAACTGAAATATCAAAATTATAACTATATTCTTTGGAGAAACCAATGCTACAAAAAAAAAAAAATTCAGCAACTCTCATAAAACAACGGTTATTGAAGAAATTGTTAAATATCGTTTCAAAAGAATAAGACAACGGTTATTTCAACCGTTAGTGCAGGTCTAACCTTGGACACACACACATCATCATCTCATGTTTTCTGATTCTCTTGCTGACACATTCAACCCGTCAGATCATCCATGGCCTCCACAGATTTCTCTCTTTCTCGATTGGCGGCTGACGCTCCTCGTGTTTTTCTCCTCTTGACGACTCTCATTATTATGTTTTTCTCCTCTCACTGTGTCTTATCCTCCTGTTGTCTTATGATAACTTTTTTTAATCATTTTCTTGGGCATTTTTTTGTTGCTTCCTCCATTCGGTAAAATCTAACTTGATCTAAATTTTATTTAAGTAAATGAAGTTAGAGCGACATTACGACTCAATCTCAATTCTTTCTTTGATCTGTCTGATTTCTAGTCTATATATATGGGAGTCTTGTTGCTTAAACACTATGTTGTCATTTTGTAATCTGGTTCAAATTGTTATGCTGTCATGAGTGCTTGGCTGGGGTTAATTGAGTGCTGGTATGAGCTGAACCATTATGGCTCAGGTATGACCTAGTTTAACTGTTGTGTTGTCACATCCCAAAAATAATGACTAGCTTAGAGGTGTTAATCCCGCCACGTGTACTTGATTACAAGTACACGAAAGGCTTATTTTGCCACTCAGAAGTACATATAAGATTAATCTATTATATTTAATTTTAAGGAAAAACACACACATTTCACACAGTACATGAACATCCAACAAATATATATAATCCAGCGTCAGAATACAAAGTTTACAACGGAAACTAAACAAAAATAAAATACATACAAAAGAGGACGATCCTATCAAAGGACGTGGGACCGATCCTAACTAACCTACTACAAACTAATCTTACAAAAGAAATGAAGAAACAAAAGAAGTGATCTTCAAAACGAAAGACGCCGGCGACTCCATCCTAACGCTCTCCTCTGGACATCAAAAGAATCTCTTGCTCCTTACCTGGACCCCACTACCAACCGTGGAACGTGAGTAATTTATAAAAATTACTCAGTGTGGATTAAGGTCCAGCCTTTGAGATTATATCCGATTCAAAGTTGGACCATTCACTTTTCTTGAGATTTACTTAACATTTAAATACTACACCTAAATGTGCATTTGTCCACCATTAATCAATTTATATATTTAAGTCTATCCAAAGACGATACGAGAAAGAAACCCAAAAATGATATGTGGAATAATAAATATATATATAGATAGTGTGATGAATAATATCAAGTCTCCCAGACAAGAAACGATTTGTCAAATTAGAAAACCACAAGCCTAAGGATATTGTTGGGCGGGTCCCAGATCAACCACAGGCCTAACGTAATCGTTGGACGGGTCTCAAATCAACCACGACCCAACTAAATTTGAGTTTCCAGAACGAAACGCCCTGGTAGAATAGAGCGGCTGCAAAAAGCACACACTCGGTCAAAAAGCGAACCGAGAAGCCTACCCTCACAAAGATAAGATAATAAATTAAACTCTCGATCTCAGTCGTCATACGAAAATAAGGAACCGACTACCCGTTTGAATAATAATAATAAAGGGAACTCCCTGTACCGACCAGGGGCCAAAGGGGAGCCCCAGACTTCCTCTGTACCAACCAGGGGCCAAAGGAGGAAGCCCTTCGAATATTAGGAGATCCCGAAACATCGGCTAATAGATAAATAAAGAACGGAATAGCTCCAATACGTCACATATGACACACATACTCTAAACTGAGAAACCAAACCTTAATCACTCAAAGAGGAGTATTGTAATATTTATATTAATAATGATCTTGAAAATAAAACTCTCAAACTGGCACTACGAGCTATCAAGTGATGGTCATCGATGGTGAGCAGTGGTGGAATGTCCTTAGGGACATCTCGAGGAATGGACCCCACATGCGTTTAGCTTGCATACGTAATCCATCCCCACGATGCCCCCAGACTACATCCATCCTAGCTAAGACTCACCGGCCCGACTCTCATCGCTCTCGACGAGAATATATAAATAATATGGATACGCAACTACCTATAAGTAACTAATAGTCTAATACGATCCGTATATCAGATCTTGTATGCAACATGAAATTCATATGACATGAGATACAGGTTTGTCTCAATAGTTGGTACAGTTACCGGTATGCAATTATGACAGTTCAAGTTCTACGTGCCTGATTAACAATTATTGGTATGTTGGTATCGCAGTTCAATTTAGGTAAGACTGGTAGGTCCTATTTAAAAGAGAAAGAAATATAATCCCCAGGAATCCACACCTGAAATGAAGCGTTAGGTACTCTATCGAAGGGTCTGCTGCGTCCGTGCTGACTTCAGTGTCGTAGACAGCAGTTTGGGTCTCGTCCCCTACGTGTGGGTCCGAGTCTACTAAATCTCCTATTTATATGTTTTCGAGTTTTGTTTAGTCAGTCGAAGTATTTCCTGAGAAAGGAAAGTACGAAAGATAAAGGCGTTTGAGACGTCCCTGATGCTCCTAATATAATTTACTTAGTAGTTTCACTTAGTCAAATCTCGCGTGCAGGGTCCGTGCTGCACGGTGAGTGTGTGTATATCTCTTTCTTCATATTTATTTTAAATGTTATTTTATAATGTTTTACTATTCCCATTATTTAATGTGACGTCAGGACGATAATGTTCAAAATGTAAATAACAAATCACGATGAAAGCATGTTATAAAATCAACTACTTTTAGTTGGACTTTTATTATTAACAAATCAAAAGAAGAAACAAAAATAGTTAATTATATATTAAACTATAGATGTGTAATTATATTAATTGTGTTTACAGAAAAATTGATCGATATATATATGTCTCTATAATTAGATATTTACTTAGTCATAATTGGATGTGCTTCTCATATGAACTTTAGGTGTACAATATATTCTATGTGATATAGAGAAATTGATAAATATATACTATTGTATTATATAACTAATTATACTTAGTCCAAATTACGTTGGCGATGTGCGATAACTATTCTCCCTTTATAAATCATATTTATAAATTTTAAAATTAATAAATTAAGTTATTATAATTATTTAGTTATTGTATATATATCGTATATTTATAATTATTGTATTTAATGTAGTATATGTATTATATTATTTTAATGTCACTTATTAAATATATTACTTGTGTTGTATTTAATATGCTTTAGGAAGATCGATCAATATATAAATTTATATTATAAATGTCATTTTGTCCTATCATGTAGGTAGTGTTTCGAGTGTAAATTATTTGATATATAAATATATATGTCCATATATAAGTATTTATATATATATATATGTATATACATTTATACATATATACTATATACATATATTTTATATGTATTTTACTATGTAGTTATTTAGTTATCGCATATATGTATATATATATATTATACTTAATTAAACTTATAATTATTAGGCTGCTTAATTATTATACTATGTTTGGCTACTTGATTTATTCGTTGCGTATTATTATAATTCAAGTGTCCTTTATCAAATTCGTTGTCGCCCTAAATTATCTATCTTATTTATACAGCTACTTCGTATACTATTTCATTATAGTTTAATAGTGATACATATAATATAGAAAAATATATAAGAAACACAAGTTGG